>LUCH01017512.1:0-34646 GCA_013368495.1 Paragonimus heterotremus
TTCAAGGGTTGTCAGGCGTTTTCGTAATCAAGAAATGTGAAGCCTGTTTACTTCAAACTCGACGTACATGTATCGGGCAAACGTTTATCGGTGTGGTATTGTCTGTACTGCCTAGTTCTTACATTTTATCCTCAAGTTTCCCAGCTAGGTCATACTGCAAACTTACCTAACCGTGTAACATTTTGCAGAGCCCTAAAACTCGACCTAGGTTGATGTAGGTAATCGTATCTACCACTGGGAAATGCAGTTCACTCTAACTTCTTGCTTCCAAACCCAACGGGTCTTGGGCTGGCTTTCTCGAGTATCTCCCTTCCTGGCTGGTCAGCTCAATTGCAGTAGGACCCTCGGGTGATTACGATTCAGAAGCGCGGCAGGTAAACAACGGCTCAAGCTTTTGAGTCTTCGTTTGGTTCACTGACAATTTTATCTATTCTTTTTGAATCTAGTGTTGCCGACTCAAAACCCCGGAGTCCTGACTCCAGCACCCTTCAAACAAGCCTCAACAAGGCGCTTAGTCTAAAAGATAAGATGCATGAGTTGCAGTGCCAGTTGATGACCATCAACTGGATATCCTTGCCTTCAGTGAAAGGTGGCTGTCATCGAGCGTACAAAAACGAACCTCTTGTAGCAGATTATATCCTGTTTACATATGATCGGGTACTTTGACGTCAGAGGTGGTGTTTTTCCGTGTGTCAAGAATGACGTTGATACAACGAGGGCCGAATAGTCCAGTGCTTCCGATGAAACTGTCGAGGTTTTACCACTGTGCAAAATCATGCTCCACTAAAGGCTACTGAGACTGATTGCTGTCTGCAGAAGTCCAACTTTTGACTTGTCTGGTGATCCGCAGTTCATCCGCAGGCACACTGAATAGTTGTATGGTCCTAGTTGATTTTAGCGTTCTAGAGGCACCTTGATAGTTCTCCGTCTGCTCAGCTACGACGGTGGCTTTGCAGTTGTCCTCCTAGATTTTACCCTTTTCAAGTGCCTTTGAAGCAGTTTGTTGAACAACCAACAAGGTTCATGGTGGATCAAGTTTCATCAACATTGGATCTTGTGTTTTGGGAATCCGCTGACTTATTGTGTTTTGGCTTGCTAACATTCACCGATCTCGGGCGATCATGTTGTCTTGTTTTTCTGCTACCTTGTAATCAGATACGAGCACTGTGATCAGCCCCTATTTGTTTTCGTCACAGCAGATTTCGGCGCTATGAGAATCACTTCAATTTCTCACCGATACCTGAACACTGACGAGGATTCTATGGAGATTATATGACAAAAGCTTCCAAGTCTGGCCGTCAATTTCTACACCATACCTCTTTCAGCCGTTGAACACGTCACCCAAACGTTTCATGACTTGAACGGGAAGGTATGGGATTAGTCTGGAACCGAGTGTGGTCTAAAAGGATTTGGGCTACGTGACACAGTCCAGCACGGTTTCAGGCGTGCATACTCCTGCCCCACGGATTTCCTTATTGTAAAAGTGAAACAGACGGAGATCGCAGCCCAGGACCATATCATTGATTGGTTTTTATTGATTTCTGTAAGACTTTTGGTAGGATTTCTCTTCAGAAAATGTGCATAGAACTGCCGTACTTCAAAGCGATGGATGTTTCCGTTTTGTGTAATGAAGTCAATAACTGTCGTTTGGTTAGCGTCATTGTTAGCAAGATACGCTTACCTGGTGCGACAACTTACTGCACTGAATTGTGTATTTACGCGCAAATGACCACAGACTCTTCTACCCTATTCACTGTCGTAATTGGTCGCACCTCCACTTAGTTCCATTTTGAAGTACAAAGTTTCTGATTGTTCTATTGCTTTAAGTGGATAGATGTTGCCTGCCTGTCTGGAGGGCTCACGATAACTCAAATCGCTGGCTAGACACTCTATCCAAGGTGGTAGTGAACCGTATTCAATGGTGCACTTGCGTTCATACCATTTTTAGCCCTTCCGCTTAGTCTTCTTTTAATTCTTCACCTTTTCAGTAACTTTTTCCTCTTCTACGTTCCTCCACATCGCTGCTGAAGTAAGCGGCGGTGTGAGCCCCAATGTCTACTGGTCAAGCTCAAGGCTGTTGTTGTGATGATGAGATGTTGCATCCACTTGACCTCAATGTGGTTGTGCATGCTTACTTAAATCAAACAATTTACTTTATTTCGCTTTCCGTTTGTTCCTAGTTATTCAAGGAGCGTACTTCACCATCATGCGTGGCAGGCCGAAATCTGGGCGCTTATGGAAGACGGTGAGGAATCAACGGTACGTTTGAATACTTCTAATGTAAACGACGTAAGTAGCCTGAAATATTTCGGTAGAGCTTCTGAATTAGACTCGTGACAAAACCAGACAGGTCAGATCTTTTGGCTACCGAATGACTTATGAGTCAATCTGATACCACCATATGCTCGACCGAGTCTCAGTGACATCGCTGTAAAATTGTGAAATTTACAGCTTGTTCATGGCCAGGTTAATTAATAACCTGCAGTAAGTCGATTTGTCTTTATTGAACCCATCCGAAGTCACCTAATTTGCTTGAAGTTGGTAAGTATCTGCACACATGTCGTGTGCCAATCTACCTCCACGTGGAAACTGAAATGGATGAAATGTTGTGTATCCCAGCATAAGCACCTTCCATAACATCAAAATAGTCTACGAGCGATAAAGGCATAGCCTTAAGAAAACACAATAAAAGTTGCACGATGTATGGACAGACCTACTTTCACGCGGCAGCGGTTGGATTGTCACACATAGTTTCGTCACTTAGCTAAGTCCTAAATACTCGTCTGACTAGCATGTTTGTCTTATCAATACTAAACTTGTGCTCGAACGCAGCATAAAATCTTTAGCCTATAAACACAGACATTATCCCACATATGAAATTGAGCAGGCAGAGACGACTTTTTACGGATGTTCTAAATTTAACAAATGGCCTCTACAGCCGCGAAGCTACTTTTCGACGGGCAAAATGCAGGATTTCTATCTCATAAATCAGTATCTTCATTTTTAATCCGTCTGATGAACACCATACGTTGAGTGGGACATTTCCGTCACGGCTTTCGCTCACCGTCATCATCGAGATAATTATCACTGATGTTTAACTGCCATACAGAAGTGAATAAAATTCGTCTGATACACGACAATCGTTTGGTAAATCTGTATCCTAAGCCCATATCTCCAACGGAAGTGCAATGAACACGCACAACAACCATCTCTGTACAAATGACTTACTAATTCCCAGGTTCCAATGGGTGGCTTCACTTTGTTGCATATTTTCTGAATCAGTGACGTGTAGTAAGACATGCTAAATAAACTAACTTCCTTATCTCTGTCTATCCATAGGATATTACTATGATGGACGATATTATGGAAGGATCACGCAGAGGTTCCAAAGATCTCAAAGTGAAGTTTTCGTCAGGTTTTGAGTATGGGAACAAAAATGCTCTATATGTTTTTATCTGCAGAGAACAAGAAGACCGTGTTGAGTCGGTTAACTTATATGGCTGGTCTGTATTGTATATACATTACACCTTCAACGTGTAAAATGTTGTTACAAGATTAGGTTGGTGCTGACCCTAACTTTGCTAGTATTGGCAGACCGCTAGAGACTGTCGATTGTTACATCCACCTAAGTAGTCATCTCATGAGCTTATAATATTGCTGACGAGGTGACCCCGTCGATAGCGAAAGCATGTAGTGCATTCGTTAATCTCCGTCATATGTGACGTCGCGAAAATGTTCACTAAAGGCATAGTTTAAAATGCATGTGTGCGATTTGTTTTGCTCTGTAGATCATGGACCTGATCAGTACGTGCAGTAAATATGTATGAAATCTTGGTATTCGGTCACTGTTATCTTCACCAGTTGACCTATATAAAATGGGCTGACTTCACGAGCAACACGACAGTCCATCGGCGAGTGTTTTGGAAGTGTACAAGCTCGCGACCGATAATCCAGATAGGGAATATGCGCAGTTTCCGCTGGTTGGGTTATGTACTCTGTATGCCGATGAAGCGTCTCTCGCATCGTGCACTGTTCAGTGTGGTTGATGGTGACTGGTACAAAACAGATTGTGACGTGTGTGGCGACAGGTGGTGACATAGTCATGGACTTTGAAGGCCTTGTCTGTCCCACTGAGCAAGGTCGGTAGGTGCCGTCTACCTGTTTAGGAAGCTCGTGACCATCCACTACACTGGTTGAGATCACTTTGACACTACGTTGTGTCATGGTCAGTGGCGAGCATGTATCTGCAAACTTGTTGACTTTTCTGTTTTGTGAAAATCAATTATTTTTGTCTTCGTTTATTTTCCTTCTTTTCTTCTTCTTCATCATGCACTCGTACTTCTTTACCACTCTACTGCTTCGTGGACCATTGTCAGGCCCAACGGCAGCGCCAATCATAGTACCCACGAGTGTGACTCAGAGCCGAAAATTATGTCGATGTTGAAGACAGTGTTCACAGGATGCATGTATGTTCTCACTTGTGCTATCGAAAGCCAGGCCCTGCATATAAAATGTGATCGTATATTAATCCTTCCCTGACAATAGGGAAAAGAAAATTTCTTTAAAAATAGACACAATTTGGCAAAGGCCAATATTGCCTTTGCAATCCTCGCTGGTATCTCATCAGCAACATTACAGGCTGACGAGATAGTGCTACCCAATTATGTGAAACTGTCCACGGTCTCAGACGGATTATATGCAATGAAGAAATTAAGAGTTGAGGTGCCCCAGTCTTGAAGCAACATTTTGTACTTTGAAAATGCAAACCGCATTCCATACAAGGACTTTGGCATCCACTGTACGGCTTCTATTCACTGCGACTTGATAGGAGACCCTGGGGAGGAACAAACAGGACTTCTTCCAAAACAAGGTGTATGGGTGGTACTTGCACTCATTGTGGAATACTGGAAAAGCGTCATGTGTACTGCCTGTCAGCAGTAGCCGTTTTCCTCCTTTAGAGAGGTGCGTTCGATTCAATCGACCGATCTCTACTCTTCTAATCGCTTTAACATAGAGGTGTAGTGAACAGGCATGTGTACATACCGTCGGTGCCTTGTTCATACGCTTCTTGCTGTCAGCTGATAATGGATATCAGAACAACGATACAGCGGATAACTGAACAATGAATAAGGAACAGTGAGTAAGAGAGGACAAGATTCTATGCGATTAGCCTGAACCATCTCAATGAACCAGTCCACCAGGGTTAAAGCGTACAGACAGGAAGAAGACTAGCTTTCAACAGTGCGTTATGATATCGCACTGTTCGAAGACAACATGCTCATAAACGTTCTCGTATTTGTTGGGTTTGCGAACAATTAGAAAACGCAATCAAGAAAGCATAATCAGAAGTTCAGACAATACAACGAAACACCAATCAGAAAACGAGTACGTAGGCGCGATGCCAAAAAATGGTAACGAAAGGTCAAGAACGTCCGTGGCAAGCGAAGAATCGGAGATCGGAGCGGAATTTGGAACTCACTTGAAACAACAGTGTTTAAGGCTTTAACGAGACGAAAAAAGTGTTTTTCGGAAAACCGGAGACTTCCACGACATTCCTGATCAGTTTGGGGTTCAAGGTGAGCTAGCTGACAGGTTCTGGCCCAAGAACGGCATCTGTGTCCACCACTTTGGTTCAATTTTATCACAGACAAAATACAGAAAAACCGTCTGCAGCACTCACAAGATGTCGGCACGGATCTCCTACTTTGCGGAAGACTGACTAATCTTGAATATGCAGACAACAGGGTGATATGACAATTTCTAAACAATACAAACTATCCTAGACGCCATTTCGCGGTCTGTCGAAAAGATAACAGTGCGCTTTGTAGCCACAAAGTACAATGTGGTTTTGCAAGACTGTTGTGGTTGCAAAGATCTAAGGTTAGATAATGAAATTACAGAGATTGTGAACTCGTTTGTATACTTACGAAAATTTATCACTTACAGTTCGGTTATACGTTTACTAAGTGTACATACCTTGAAATTAAGGGCGTGAGTATAGAAATGGTTGTTTTTAGCAGCTACTTTCGCTGACTTTTCCCCCTCTTATTTTCTTCGATGGAGTTTGCATTTTTATTCATGACTGTATGGCAGTTATGCATCGATGGGAATCACTGACAAATTGCTGTCTGATGAACTTGATGATGGTAAATCAGTCAAAATATGTTGTTTTACTTTACCGTGTCGATCAGTCCATTTTTACATAAATTTTTTATTTCCCTATTGTTAGAGAAAGATTAATATACGATCACATTTTATATGCAGGGCCTGGCTTTCGATAGCACAAGTGAGAACATACATGCATCCTGTGAACACTGTCTTCAACATCGACATAATTTTCGGCTCTGAGTCACACTCGTGGGTACTATGATTGGCGCTGCCGTTGGGCCTGACAGTGGTCCACGAAGCAGCAGAGTCGTAAAGAAGTACAAATGTATGACGAAGAAGAAGAAAAGAAGGAAAATAAACGAAGACAAAAATAATTGATTTTCACAAAACAGAAGAGTCAGCAAGTTTGCAGATACATGCTCGCCACTGACCATGACACAACGTAGTGTCAAAGTGATCTCAACCAGTGTAGTGGATGGTCACGAGCTTCCTAAACAGGTAGACGGCACCTACCGACCTTGCTCAGTGGGACAGACAAGGCCTTCAAAGTCCATGACTATATCATGACTTTGCGAAATTGATTGGCAGCCGTGTCGCATAATGCAGTATCTGCATCATGAATGACCCGTGGGATTTGCATCTACCAGGTATTAAGGTCCTTGGAGGAGGACTGCTAAGCGTGCTTTCCAAGCTAGTTTAGTATTTATCCTTAATCACTTTCACAACAGCCAGTTGTTGCGGCCAATCTGGTTGTCTCCTGACGAATTTAAATACAAAACGATGACCTGTTAACGCATGATCAGAAGCCAAATATGTGTTCCAGTAAGAACGATAGTCCTGTATTCAACAACTCTGTGGTCTATCTGGAACCAAATCTGATTATGAGAAAGAGGGCGCTAAGTGTAACAGTGACACACGTTGTTTAAAATTAATGCCGGTTGTAAACTGCTTGTGCCGGGCATACAGATGCAATAGCCGTTCGCAATTATCCGGAAGATGTGATGGCAACCCACACTTGCCGCCTAAACGAGTCTCGGCCCCATAAAAGCGACCGTTTTTGACGTTCGTTTCTCCAGCCAGAATGACTGTATCAGAGCCTTTTGTCGATCGAAGCAGAGCAGCTAAATCCAAATAAAAGACGTTTTTGTCACCGACATCGCTACAGTCAGCTGGGGCGTATACAGATACAGTGAATTTTTTGTTGTTAAACATTTGGCGCCTAGAGCTGATTTTAACAGATATTGTCCAGTGAGCGGCAAACAGTCTACTGCTAATTGGATTCCAGTCTACCAATGTCACTGAGGCCGTCTTGTTGAGGACTGTAATAGCTTCAGCCCGACTGGTGGCGGCGGTCGTGAAGTCATCTGGAGTGTACAAACAGCACCAAGTATCGGTACAAAGACAGTCAATGTTGCCAGTTCCATACGTTGACCGCCGTCCTGGATTCCAGTTTTTGAAAGGCAGCATGTCTGTCGTCCGTGCAGGGGCGGCTTGTTGTTCTGTCTCTTTCAGAGTGCGAACGTTGAAGGCACCTGTATTAATTCGCATTCCGAGTCTAAGGAAAGGGACGAGGGAGGCCTGACGTTAGATGATGTGAGGTGTGACTTACTGACACACCGTTATTATGATTAACTGTATCTGTTGTCGGGCCTGTAGAATGATTACTATAAATAATGGTCTGGAGGCAGCTGAGAGCTAGATTCGATAGGACAGTTGGGGAGGGGTCAGTAGTAGCATATTTTCCCCTATCCACCGTACTGTATGCAGCAAATAGGGCGCTCGGTTTATACTGCGAGACGGCCGATGCAGTATGGCTGCTTTCGACTCAGTTGTTTGTAACGTTCTCTGGAGCTGTCTCCTTCGCAAAGGAGTACCAGAGAAATACATGAATCTGTTGAGATCATTGTATGCTCACTCTGCAAGCGGGGTGAGAGTTTATGGACAACTGTCTCGGGCGTTCGTCACTTCTAGTGGTGTTCGTCAGGAGTGTCCGATTTCCCCCTTCCTGCTCAATTTTGTCATGGACGACATTCTGGAGGGTGCACTTCGAGATTACAGTGGGCTTAGAGTTGAGCTTCTACCTGGCACCAGATTGATTGTGCGAACGACATTGTCTTACTCAGCCCCTCTGCCGAAGACATGTAGACCATGCTGGACAGGTTGAGCGACCGTGCTGGTTTGTATGTAATGCGCTTTGCACCTTCAAAGTGCAGTGTTACTTCAAGACTGGGTCATTTCCACTCCTACTTTCTTTATTGCAGGTAATTCGCTTGAGACTGTGAACAGTTTCACATACTTGGGTAGCACTATCTCGTCAGCCTGTAATGTTGCTGATGAGATATCAGCGAGGATAGCAAAAGCACGATTTGCCTTTGCCAAACTGCGTCATCTGTTGCGTCAAAAAGACGTCCGGTTGTCGCTGAAAGGAAAGGTATATAATGCCTGTGTGCGTTCCATTTTGCTTTATGGTCCGGAAACTTGACCTGTTCACAGAGAAGATACCAACAGGCTTGCTGTGTTTGACCATCGTTGTCTCCGCCAATTGGCCCATATTAAGTGGACTGATCGCGTGAGCAATGTGGCCGTTCGCCGGCGCGTATTCCGGAATGCTCGATCAATTGGTCAATTAATCACGGTACACAGCTTGCGATGGTTAGGTCACGTACTCCGTATGCCATCTGAGCGTTTACCGTACTGGACATTATATACTGAGACCACCAACAGTTGGGTAAAACCGCGTGGTGGTCAATCAACAACGTGGTCACGAAATATGAAGACCTTGACTGCTCCACTGAGCAAAGTGGATAGATGTCGCCTACCTGGATGGGGTCCTCGTGATCACTCAAACCGCTGGTTAGAGACGTCCTCCGAGATGGCGATGTGTCGCAGTCAATGGCGTACCTGTATTCATACCATTTCTAGTTCTTCCGCTTAATCTTCTCTTAATAATTTTCAAACTTCTTAGTGACGTTTTTTTCTAGGATATTCCACGTCACTGTTGAGCTGAGTGGCGGCCCGAGCCACAGTAACTTTTGGTCAGGCTCATGGCTGTTATGATGATGATGGAATTGTTACTCTTCTGAGTGTTCATGGTTGTATGTAGGCCGAGATACTGCCAGGAAGCCCAGACCTAGACAAAAGAACGATTAGGGTTCTCAATCAAAGCTTTGAGATCAAAAGCCTATATCGCAGGACGGCGGGTGGGTGACAATGTAGCAAAACTTGCACCTTTTCCGGGAAACAGATGTCAACCTTCTTCCAATCCCCAACCTGAAGGACCAGAAGACTGGTTTGTCAGACCTCTACCTGTTGGCTTGTCTGTTATGAACGACTGTCGGTAATACCATCGCACTTTGCAGTTGAGTACAATAGGTCATCGAGGTCCAGGTCCACTCTAATTGCCAATTTTTGTAACTATTCGGAGTGGTTTGTGTTAGCCTCCATAAACCTGCGATTTATTAATTATTACACCTCTAAAAAAGAATATGAGCACAAGCAGGCACTGAATTTTCTTACTACGCTAACTTAAAGTTAGCGCAATAAGGTAGACGTTCGTGATCATTTTAAGTTACTTCTCGAAGAAGAACAAAAGTTAATGATATGGAACTTGCTTATCGTTGTAAGCGCGGTGTATGTAAACGAGTCTTACAGTTAAACCTAATGTCCTCTGTGTATCGAGATTGGATTGAAGCGGTCTCTTGATTGAAGAAAGTTCAGTCAATCAGTGTTCGCGCATAAACTGCTATAGACAGAATTATGGTCAAGTCGACAGCAACTAATTATAGACGATGGTCACCTGCTGTTGAATGCGTATCTGTTTCAAACAACTGAGTTGCTCGATACAGGGTCGTGGAACAAAACCGCAACGAACTGGCCAGTCAAAACGCGAGAACGCTTGTCGCTTAATGGCAATCAAACTTATGTTGTTTCTCTCTAAAAAAGGTACTGTGTTTTCCAACACATTGAAATCGCTTAGTACCGTTCAGGCTTCTATTCTGATTTATCTCGATTCGGTAGCTCAGTACGCGACAGTCTGTACATTGTAAAATGAAGTCAGTGAAGTTCCGCAGTAGAATACTTACAGGAAAATTCGGGCTAGAGATAAAACCACCCAAAAATTCAGCTGTCTCACGAATAGGAACATATGTAGAGAGAGAATCAACGTCATTTGTATACATGATTTTTGGACCCTTCGTGTGACAGTTAGATTATTTTATGATTCTATCCCTGACCAGAATTATAGTATAGGTATTCCACGTAATTCAGGTACCAAATGTCACGACCGTTTCCTTTAATAAGAACACCGCTAAATTGGGATCTGCCGCACAAGTTAAAAGGCACCAAAATACAGTGCTCCTTAGCTAGGGAAGACAAAGTCGGAACCAGTCAAATTTGTCCGTTCTAGGAAGTTATCCATTTCTTAAATGGTCTATGGCGCGCTAGATACATTCCGTTCTAGTCATGTACTAATCTGCGAACATGAAAAATTAGACAAATTTGCGGACGGTGAATGTTGCCTTTTATACACCTATCAGCCGTACACCCAACAATTGACAATACTGCAGCCTTAACGGCGAGTTCAAGTCAGACCAGCGAACGTCGACATCCTCTTATGGGGGATTCTAGAGAAGATGATCAGGCTTCCCTTGTGTTCGTTATACGAGTGAGTGGAGCGAATGTAGAGGGACGATTACTATATCTGCAGCCACTAATTGTTCCCAAACGTATGAGATGAACATAGGGATAGTCACATATATTCCTACCCAGGAAGATAATGGATACACCACTGCTGAAATCACCAAAGTTCTCCAGGTGCCAGAAGAACCAACATTAGACGAGCTTGCAATAATGAAACGAAGGTCCATGGGGTTTTCTGTGATCAGGTCAACTTGCGTTGTGTCTGAACTGATTGACCGAACTTTATGCCCCTTTGGTAATGGTGAGATTGATATACACAAAGAGCGTCTTAAACTGGCTTTGTGTAATAATCCGCGCTTTACTGCAGAGAGCATTTGTTTTCATTGGGGTTGACGCATGCCTGTTGGGTGTGAATGGTAAGAGCTTTAGCACAACGTCACACCATGATATCGCTCCTTGTCGTCTCAAAATGCTGTCTGCAGTTGTCGCTTTTTGATTATATTACTATGCTGTTGATCTAGCAATGTTTTGCACTTCTCAATCGAGTTATTTAGTTTTGTTTTTTACCTATGGAACCACGTACTTTTTATCGTGGATTTAACCGCCGAGTGTGGACGTGACCCGGACTATTCGATATAACGAACGAATACTTGTTATTCACTCCGTCTTAAACATGTGGACATGCGATTCCCTCCCTTACCTCTCTTATTTGTCCAGGCCAAAAAATAATGTTTTGTGTTTACGTTTGACAACGAAATATATAAAGTTTGAAGCGTGTTATCAACAACTGAAAGAAGTCATTTGGGTTTTGTGCACCAAAATTGTCGTTTATCTTTTACGGGTGTTTCGACTCACAGTAAATGATGACACGCCGAAATAAGGTTTCGTTCTGTTTTAATTCATCACAGGACCTTTCAGGTTTGAAACTACACTAAAACTATTGGCGAAGACGTTAACAACATTGCGCTCACACCATCCTGTCAGTTACAATGTAGATTGGACAAAGATGAACATAAAACCTCATTGAATTTAAAACCTACGTGTTGGACACCGCAAGTCATCCACAGATGCATGTAAATTTAATGATGGAATCATGAAGCCACCGATTATTTTAGGTTCGGTTTCGCAACCCTGAATCATGAGGTCAAACTTACGTCGTTTGTTGTCTTTTACATAATGGAAAACTTTGTAAAACCAACTGTAAGGCAACCGATGGGAGGTAAGCTTACTTGTCATTTTGAGATTGTTTTAGCTGTGCAATTTCACTTTACTATTTTTCTCAAAAACATTGTCATTATGACGTAACATTTTTGGTGGCATAGCCAAGTTCGTTTGGTCTCATCTTTAATCACTTAACAAACCTCTTTGTTTACAATCTGTTAGGTACAGTGCCATAAAACAAGATAAGGGGATTCGTGTACCATTTAACAAACGCTTGGCAGCCTCGGAAGAAGTGAAACGCGTTCGTGAGATTGGACACAAATTGAAAGAAGCCAGAGCTGCTCGTAAGCGTGCAAAACGTTTGAAGGAAGAGGAAAAGCGACGCCGAAAACAAGAAAATGAAAAGCGATCCGAAATAGTTGTTCCAGTATGTGCTTTCTCGTCTAGTATATATATACATACTTTTTGTTTTAGATTAAAAATGTTGCAAAAATCAAACGGATGAAGAAAACGCAACTGAGAAATATTGTGAAACGGTGAACTTTGTATAAAAAACACTTTTTTGCATCTTGTTAATTGTTTCTTTTGTTTCATCCCGATTCGTAGTTTAGTCCTCGCGTGCCGGTTTAACTGTTGGTTGCAGTGATCGTGCTTTCTCTTTGAAAGCTTGGCCGATGTTTGTTGAGTGTCGACTCTCCCAAGCTTCTTTGAAGTAGTTGCTCTGGCTTAACCAAGCCACAGCATCTGGGTTGGGTTCTGAAAACGAAATGATTGACTGATTTGGGCACTTGTTATTATCGGTTGCTCAGAATGGATGTCTGGCTCTTATTCCAGGTTGTAGTTTTCTGTTATTAGCTGTTTTATAGTATTATCCAGTTTGATGTGTTTCTAAGAATTATTGGGGTATTTTAGGTGCGTGACCGTGCTTTTATTTTACTTTTGGCTCTTTCGTGGAGAAGTGTTGACTGTTTGTTTCTGGTGAGTTGGCAGTTTATTTTAATATAGGTCTGCAGAAAGTTCTAATTCTATTCTATAAAGCAACTGAGAGGTGTTTTCATATTTTGTTTCGAAGTGGCAGTTTATGACGAACAATTACATCAGTTATGTTATCGCTACGTGTGCGTGAACTTACACGATACCTATTAAATATATAGTTTGAGAATACCTTAGGGACCCATTATGTTGTCGTCTGGTTGTGTGATGAAGCGCTACAACCGGCGGCTGGAGGTTAAAATCAGTTAGTTTGTGGTTTCACCTCGAGCCCTAGCGTATCCATATCGGGTTCTCTTTGTGTAAGAAACAAGTACAATTAGACAACTTCAATTTCTACACGTTGAGTAAACTGACGCAACATTCGAGCTGTATCATAACCATTCACATCACCGTGTGAAGTATTGAAATGTCACCTTATTGTTGGTCTTTGTATTATTCACCTCTGATTAAGAATAATGAAAAATGTGGATTTTGTTCACAGTCTCAGATTAGTGATATCATATTTGATTAGAAATGAATTTCAAATATTCAAGATCTTACCCCGACGCACGCAGTCGGAAAGGTAGCGAGCCATCAGGTAATGTTCCGCTTTTATCTCAAGACATTGCAGAGTACTTTGCAATGTTACAGTGTAGTCCGGCACAAATTCCACTTCCTGACATACTTTGGATAACAATTCAGATAGATTCCATGATTCAGGAAGCTCTGGGATCAGGCGGTTGATTGCTGTGAAGGCATTTTTGAAAACGGTTCGTAGTTAGGCTGAGTGACAAAAAGGCATGTCAAGTTCGCAAATGTTGCCATTTTACTCGAACCAGTGAAAATACGTAACCCGCGAGACGTTAGCAGTTTTGTTTACTCGCTAATGTAAAACTGGCGAGTTGTACATGACAACAGCGAGTGAACAAACCAATCTAATAATTTCAGTATTTCGTGCACTAATGATGAAATCAATTCCACAAGATCGGTTGCCTCGGGATTTCTTTTTCACACTGAACCGGCCAACGACTGATTAAAATTACTTCACTAATCACGAGCAGTTGTAGATTACCATTGGGTAACAATATCTTGAACGATTTGACCGAATAAACTAGGTCTTCTGTTGCTAGATTGTGTTTTGCGATAGATAAAGCTTAGTTCTTCGTGCTTGCTACAATCGATAGGCATGTTCTAAATTACAGTCGACAGTTTATTAACAGTTTGCTGCGCCGTGCGCTGATGCAAGCACTGATCTGCCCTGCCGGGGTATTTGTCATTGCGATTGCAACAAAACTCGTATATCACGTCAGAGATGGACTGATCGGTTGAATGTATATCGCTGTTATGGAGAGCCAACCTTACAGTGCCTAACAGAACACGCAGCTGGTTAGATGCGTTGCAGTGCCGATATCAATGTGCGACTCACTCTGTAGGTGGAATGATCACCCTTGAAGTGGATTTGCGGGAATATGTTCCTTTTTCGCATTGTTGATTGTCATTTGTGGTGCTTTCTTCTTTCCTGGAATATACACAAATTCCGTTATTCATCATCGTCTTTTTAATAAGCCACCTCTCGTGTTCGATCTGTTGTGCATACTTCTAGCTCTGTGAAACAAGGTTCTCACTAATCCACGTTTGTAAGCATTAGGTGCGAAGCTAGGGAATTGGAACTGTTGTTTGCCTTATGCAGGTTTATAATAATCAGACTGTTTTAACGTTCCTTTCTGTCATCCGGTAATACGAATTTCTAAGAAAGTTAAACAGTTGTTCACCTCCACCTCATAAGGTGTAATGGCGTTTAATTGAATGGAGGTGACCTTTTAAATATTCTCAAGAATACACCATTAATGTGGAACCCAAGGAACCACCGATTATTAGGTCGTCAATTTGACTGCAATACCATCAAATAACCCGGTTTCATCGGTCGCCAAACCCATCCCAACAGCCAGTCACTTAGTCGACTTGGTTAAATCGTTCAAAATGTTACATAATCGTGGCGCGAAGCGAGTTGCGGTTATTGAAGCAATTCTTTTCAGACATCGGCCAGTCTCGTGTGCAAGGAATCTTGGTTGCTATCGATCTCCTTGTTATGGGGCTGATTGCCTCACTGGGACGCGATAGCTTGAAATTACTTGACTGGTCCGTCCGTACTGTTTGTGTAGAATTTGCTAGTTTTATGTTACAGGCTTATAAGGACAAACCGAATTGTTAACATCTCTGTTTGACAAAGCGAATAAAGGGAACCCGGTTTTTTAAATTCTATTGGCTTGCCAGTGCCTATAAGTACGTATGTCGCGGTATCTGAGCACATTTAATCGGAAGTTGACACGATCATTTGAATGACATTTAGTTGATTCATCTGTTTACATTGCTGTTTTAGATTCCTTGCTGTGGCAGTTAAGCATCACTGTGAACCACTGATGTATTGCACTGTCTGTGATGATGATGATGAGATTCCTTGCCGTTATTGGCACGAAAGTTACTTATAACCAAAAACATAACATATGTATATATAACATAAGTATCGTATATGTAAACAAATAACAAACTAGCTAACACTTTTTTGACCTATCAGAATCCTGATAGCACAGTATAAATATTTGTTGTAAATCAATGATTGATCGAATGGAGGCTTGTGGAGTCTGACTGAGGGATGGATTGATGTGAGAGTAGTCCTTGATTTGTAATTCCCCTGCTGTGTGAAGCTGCACAAGCCTCGGAGACAAAATCCTCTCAGTGTGACCGTATGCCGGCTTAGGTGGTGTCACCGAGTCTGGACATTATGTATCGTGTCACTCCCGTTTCAAACTTCTCATAACGTGAGCACGTTATGACTTGATAACCTTTTGTTTTGACAGTGTTCGTGACCAATGACAGTCCCAAACCATGAGTGGGATAATGTGTGTGTGTGATGGTGGGTGGGCGCAAGACAGAGTAGTACAGACACTAGCTGTGCCGAATGAGCTAGACCTGTCAGCCGTGTCTGGTGTATAGTGAATAAATACGGCTGTCTACCAAGGTCGCATTATATTTCAGAATATAGGGTAAAAGGTCATAAAACGTCGAACCCCGTTGAGGTATTAAATACGAAGTGTCAACACGATTATTAGTGCAGACATGAACAAAAATTTGTCAAAAGTGTGTCAGTTATAAGTATCCGACCAAGAGGACGCCGACACCTTCTGGCCATCAGGGTAAAGGTTACATTTGGTTGCCATAGTAACGCCGTGAACCACATTAATTCTTTCTCTTATGTTTGAAACTATGTTGTTGAGTCGGCTGCCAATGTTTTAGTCAGCATCTGGAATCTCGTCTTAGTTCTCGACGTCTCTTATTTAGGAAGTGAGAATAGTACAATAATTTAAAACGAAACAGGTGGCCCTTAGTTACCTGTGAATATCGTTTCTCCGAAAAACATGAACGCGCCGGCTTCGAATTGTAGATGCTCTTCACTGACCTCCACTAACAGATTTCCTTGAAGGACCAAAATGGCGTAATCAGCACTTCGACCAGCAGTGTAGAGCGTGTTTGTTTCCTTTTCTGGCCTTTAGGCGGGATTGAAGTTGATTAAAGCACAAAATTAGCGCAAAATCAATCTTACCGTCAATCTGGAAGACTTCTAACTCGTACCACTACTCATTCCAACGGAAGGCTGCCTCAAATAATCTCGAGCTAGTTTTGCCCAGAATGTGGTTTACACGCCCTTTACTTAGTTAGGACTACGTAATGAGGTGTAGTTCAAAACGTTGAAACACTGTATAGGCTTTTCTTAAAACAATTTTACATCCCAAGTCTGTATTGTTTTGTTTCCTTACGATCATGTTTTCAATAACGAATTTACCGTTTTCGGTTATCTGGATTGTGAAGGTATTTCAGTGTTATATTTTTCTGTGTTTTCTCAAGTGGGACAAGAACGTCAGGTTGGTTTCTTGTGTTTGTGTGAAAGTTTTTCTAAGTGAACTGGAATCTCATTGATTGCTACTCCTAGTAAAGTTAGGTCAGTTTTTTCTGAGTTGCGAACGTTGTGATTTTGATCCTGTGGACGATTCGTAGACCGACGAACATTCAGTAGATTGGCGGTGTCTGTTTACTTGCATAGTGTTTGCCTTACTTCTCATAAGTGCAAAATATCCATGGGAGATTGACGGGTGACTGTGTCTGTGCAGACTATTGCTAATGAATATTTGTATCAGCCTGCGGATTTTCGTGTAAAAGGCTCAACAGTCGCATTTCAACATGTGTTGTTTGCGGTGACAGAAATGTCTCCGAAGGAGTGATCCATAAATTCAGTTCAAACGCATAATTGATTATCTGATGTTGTCAATCACTGTTTGCGCACAGGTTCCAATGTATGTTAACATTATAATTTTATCATCTTCACCTTTGAGTCGCACTCGTGGGTACTATGACTGGCGCTGCCGTTGACCCTGATAGTAGTCCACGAAGCAGTAGAGTGGTAAATAAGTACGAGTGCATGATGAAGAAGAAGAAAAGAAGGAAAATAAACGAAGACAAAAATAATTGATTTTCACAAAACAGAAAAGTCAACAAGTTTGCAGATACATGCTCGCCACTGACCATGACACAACGTAGTGTCAGAGTGATCCCAACCAGTGTAGTGGATGGTCACGAGCTTCCTAAACAGGTAGACGGCACCTACCGACCTTGCTCAGTGGGACAGACAAGGCCTTCAAAGTCCATGACTATGTCACCACCTGTCGCCACACACGTCACAATCTGTTTTGTACCAGTCACCATCAACCACACTGAACAGTGCACGATGCGAGAGACGCTTCATCGGCATACAGAGTACATAACCCAACCAGCGGAAACTGCGCATATTCCCTATCTGGATTATCGGTCGCGAGCTTGTACACTTCCAAAACACTCGCCGATGGACTGTCGTGTTGCTCGTGAAGTCAGCCCATTTTATATAGGTCAACTGGTGGAGATAACAGTGACCGAATACCAAGATTTCATACATATTTACTGCACGTACTGATCAGGTTCATGATCTACAGAGCGAAACAAATCGCACACATGCATTTTAAACTATGCCTTTAGTGGTCATTTTCGCGACGTCACATGTGACGGAGATAAACGAATGCACTACGTGCTTTCGCTATCCTCGGGGTCACCTCGTCAGCAATATTATAAGCTCATGAGATGACTACTCAGGTGGATGTAACAATCGACAGTCTCTAGCGGTCTGCCAATACTAGCAAAGTTAGGGTCAGCACCAACCTAATCTTGTAACAATATTTTGCACTTTGAAGGTGTAATGTATATACCATACAGACCAGCCATATAAGTTAACCGACTCAACACGGTCTTCTTGTTTTCTGCAGAAAAAAATATATATATATATGGCAGTGTTGTTCCCATACTCAAAACTTGACAAAAGCTTCACTTTGAGATCTTTGGAACCTCTGCGTGATCCTTCCATAATATCGTCCATCAGAAACTTGAAACACGGTGGTGAAATCGAACAACGATGGGTGTTAGAAACAGGCAATTCAGGCAGCGCCTGTTGTGCACTACATTTCAAGCTTCAATGTTCCGCTTCCTATTCCAGTGTTCTGCTTGTATGTAGTCCGTTTCCAAGCGCAGTTCACAAACTGTTGGAATAAGCTACTGGCGCCATATTCTAAGGAACCTGAACATTATTTGCAAATATACTCTTTAGAAATCGATGCATTGTCCTTTAGCTACACGGTTGGGGGTATCGCCAAACATTCACTCACTTGCTAGTAATCAACGTTTCACACTACGTAGAGTCGGACTCATAACCTCAGTTCAGTTCGTCACAGTGCATTCTGTTTCACCTCGAAAAATAACTGTATTCATTGTACAGTCTCTCCTTTTTTCACACGTACATACATTGACAGTTTCATGTTTTTGTTAGAGACTCACTCGTGGTCAAATTCCTTCAGAATTGCCCCGTTAAAGAAGCTCTGTAGCACTGATATGTGGATGTATCGCGAATGGAAGGACTTCACTGCTGTAATAACAAAAAGTTTCTCATATTGTTTTGTATATTGTTGTTTAAGTTTCGACGATATTACTAACAAAATGTATCACTCAAAGTACCTTGGTTTTTAGTATTTAATGATCAGTATTCTAATTGGTAATAGTGTACATTTTATCAAAGTTAAAATATGAACAGGTCCGTTTACTGTGTACATGAATTGTTCAAATAATGGAATAATGAACTTGTTTAGGCGTGTAGTGCATGGTTTACTGGGATTTAGATCTTTCTGTAGATTGTGTTATAAAACAACGATATCACTTATTTTCTATAATTACCTGATACAATTTTAGATCTAGAACGTGCAATTTTATACCAAAATTTTCCCCGCGGTTTCACTAAACTGGTAAAGACGAGTTAAGTATTACTTAAAAGGTCACGTGCACGACCTTCTGAAGTTTGTGAGTGCACTTTAGGTCGTCGACTTTTGTAGTTCTCTTTTTGTGAATCTTGATCAGTACTTTTCTTAATGAACCACTATAAAACCAACTAATCAACGCACCGTAGACACATGAGCGTTTAATAACCAATTTTCAGTCGCAAGCTTGCGGAAGAAAACTACTCTCGGATGATGCTAAAGACACCATTTTGGTACACATCGCAATGTATACCGTTTACAGGTTGAAACATTTGAAAATACCCGTAAATGACGCTTAATGAGGTTCTTCCTCCAAAATCTGTCGGTAACACCTAGATGAACAATCAAACATCATGTTTCTACTCGTGAATATCGAACGATTCATTGCCAAACTGCAAATCGTCTTAGCATGCTTCGATTGTTTCAAACAGGCTGTAGATGTGAATTGGTTACTGCAAGTTCAGAAGCCCGCTTGAACTTATGTCAAAATCCTTTGTCGTCACCTATATCGACGTGTGCAGTAGGCGTACGGTATGTCCGAACAAATTGCCTGGCACCTGTAACAGGACAGCCGGAATACTGACTCACTTAAGCGAATATTGCTACACTTAAATGCGTGATATAAGTTTCACGTTTAAATCCGAAAAAAATCTGTAAACCATTCCAACCCTCGTTGAGAAGTACGCAAATAAATTCGGAGGTGGGTAATTCAATTCAATGACTGCTTAGGAAAAAATCGATATATACAATTTGTTTATTTGCCGAATCCTGCATTGCATCATCACCCATGGAGGGTACGAATTTATTTGACTTCGTGCTATGTACAGCGATTTTCTTAGAGAATATCAATTAAATACGGCTTCGAAGTCAACTGTAGGTGTGATATCGTAGGCCCGTAACTGTTACCCTTCTGAATTTCCATACAATATGTGACAGGTGTGTATTGTCTTTGCTGGCAACGGATCTTGGGACATGTGTCTGTCCCTCAAATTAACAGCAACACTGAACTGTTCAACCGAAATTCGGGAATGTATTGAGCGAATCGGTGTTTTTCCAGGTTTTATATGCACATATTAATGTGTATAAATCGGGTAGTTTTCCCGTCTAGTAAGTTCGTTTACAACTTCTGATTTTACCGCTTCTATGCTGCTTTCATCGACTACGTGAAGTTGATATGCCCCAAAAAATTGTTTTGCTTACAGTAACCGCATATAGCGTTTTTGATCATGAATCATTAAACTCCACTGTTCACACGTCCTTTAGGATACTCCAAGGGGTAGCTCTGAGTGTCGACAACAAACGGGGTTGCACGGTCTATGTGCACACGAATAGACTGACAGATACTGTGATTGATTGGTTCTTATAGAATGAGGAAACACGGATTTGCACGGCACATGGAGTAACCGAAGTCACTTCACCTGTACCCAACTACCAGGTTGATGATGACACAGGCTAACACGTACGCGGTGAATAAGGAATTCGTGGTTGCGTCCGTACTACATCAAAAGCACAAGGGCAATGCCTCTGGAAAACTGGTCGTCCGCCTATGAGTATATGACTAGTTCACTTTGGTTTATGAGAGTTTCGGTCGTCGTCGTTGTCTGAAAGGCGGCATAAGTCAGTAAATTCTTGCTCAAGTATTAAAACGGTAGACATCCGAATTACAGGTCGATGGCTACCGTGGCAACTGTGAGCAGAGCTGAAGCACTCTAAACGGTCGATCTCGGTCTCCAATTTTGGGCAACTATTGTCTGGGGTAGGTGGCAAACCAATGCAAGTTCTCTTTGGATTTAGGCAACATAAGCGTAATTCAGACGAGACAAACCGTTTAATATGAATCTGCTGGGTACTGTGATATTGAAACAGAGACCGAGGGCGGGCTAGCCTGAATCAGCCGCATTCCAGTGCTATAGCTAGTCGAGGTGCTGGAAGTTGCTGAGTAAGCACAAAAATGTACCAACCGGTAGCTTATAATGAACCAGCCAAACAAACCAAAGTAAAATCCAGCTAATGGATGCGCACCATCTATCCGCTTCGTTTCATTAACATATTCCGATAGGTATCTACTGAAAAATTGAACTGACCACCAGTTTGTGGCATTTTTCTCTACCGGTTTTTTTGTGAGACACGTCACAGCTGTCATACTTGTATAGGTTGTTACGTTCGCAGCTGATATTGCGTTCAAACTCATAATACAGTAGACCCAATGTTACGAAACTATATCGTCAGCTAGTTAATGCCCCACTGGAAAACAAAGTCGTAGTCAGACGTCTGCTTGGTTGAATGCCTACTAATAAAAATACTGACGGTGTTTTGTCAAGTTGTGACAACGTTGTACTCTTACTACATTTCTGGCCTTCTTAGCTGTCTCCTTCAGGCACCTTAACTGCCAATCACTTTGGAAAATCATCCCAGAAGGATGACACGGGCGTATTAGGCCATACATTTGTCTCACCGTTGACGATGTTCCATACATTCTCGAATGGATTCAGCACCGAAAAGTACGGTGTCAACTCGTAGGGGTTTTTCATTAGTGCACTTTGGATTTTTGAACAGACTTCTGGGATGCGTACGGCAAGCCGCATTGTCATGGGCTGTCACCGAGTTCCTTTCACGATCCGCGAAGCTATGTAGCGTCGTTCGTTTTACTATGCAAGTAACTGAGCCACGTCCGCTGAAAACCACCAGCAAGCCTCGTTTTACTATGAGGTAATTGCGATGAACATTGTTTCCACAGACGCTGACAACCATTGCGTGGTGGTAACTCAGGGAGAAATGAATATTAAGTGCCCAATACATCACTTTTAACAGGTAACTGAGCGATGAAAATTGCATACGTTCAAATACAAATAATCGACTGACAACACTGCGGGCACTACCATCGGAGATTTCGTGAGAGTGGAAGAAATTCGCGATTTTACAACAAACACAACAGTCCTATGAAAAACGTAAGCACTAAGAGCTGCCGTACCATATTTTGCTCGCGAAAGTCCAAATTTTTCCACTACTTTCAGTTGTATAAACGTTAACCAAATAGTCATTTTTCGTCGTCTTAGGTGATGATACTTCGCGGTCGTTCCACTGCTAACTATTTTGCCAGAGGTCTTACCCTTGTGCTTTTGATGTCGTACGGACGCACCCACTAATTCTATATTCATCGCGTACTTGTTAGTCTGCGTCACTATGAACCTGACAACTGGGTACGGGTACACTGACCTCGGTTACTCCATGTGCCGGGCAAATCCGTGTTTTCTCATTCCATAGGAGCCAATCATTCACAGTATCTGTCAGTCTATTCGTGTGCACATAGGTCGTGCGACCTCCTTTGCTGATGGCATCCAGTCACTTCTTAAAGCACCCTGAATTAATATAGGAACAACTTAGCGTGATGATGTTTTATGCAGGTCTGATTTTTTCTCATTTATTTGAATTAGAAAGTTCATACTTGTTTCTGTGTCTGTACTGCTTACCAGTCCTTGTATTATTTGTCCATTAGCATCCGCTGTCGATCGTCGGCATTGCTGAAAAGTTCTTTGAAATGATTTAGCTTATCGTTATAACGTGTAAAACACTCACATCGCATGCTGACAAGCATAACCACTTAACAGTGGTTTACAGACACCGTATGGTAACTCGACTTGGTCAAAATTCAATGACTGAAGTTACTCGCTGTCTCATATGGCCGCTTATTGTAGGCTTCTTTCTAACTGGATATCTCTGGTTTGCTCAGTGAGATGCGGCAGTATGTATGAACAAATTTGGCGTGTAATATTTGGCCGCATGCCTGCATGAGGTAACCTGGTTACTCAGACTAGCAAGTTGCCGGAAACTTAGCCGGACAAATTAAGTCACGTACTCGCCGAATGCTTACAGCTTTGTTGAATCATGGTGATCTGATTAATCCATTTGTGAAGATTTTGGCGGTAGGAGAGTATACGCATTTGGTTAATTTACCGCACTGATGGTTCTGTGTCTACGACTTGAAAAATCTGGCACGGACTACTGGTATTGTTGCTCCAGGCTTTCACAACCGTAATAGGTATGCCGTTTGTATCAATGGCCGAAATCGATAACACGACGCAACCGTCGTCAGACTACTCATCCTGTTTCATTATTTTGAGTATTAGTCACGCAGACTACCAGCTGCAGTGTTACCATGGGAACTTGTATCTTGAGTCGAGAACGCGAGTGACGCAGCGATGATTTAAAAGCAAGAATTACTTTGATGCCTTAACACGTACATTCACCTAACTACCTTTGACCGATTACGTTTGCCACACACCTTTCTCCATAAAGGTTAATTGAGCTGCTACGATAGTCGTTCGTGTTTTCTTCATTCTGTCAACGGTTTGTTTACAGACGGTAACGGTGTTCGTTTATCTGGCGTGCGTTCGTTTCTGATCAGATAAACGTGCCATTCGCTTACCTGGCTTCCATAAACCGGACACCGATGTTTCTCCTTTCTGATCGAATTTACTAAGCCGCAGCATTCCACTATTGTCTACAGTCTATTCCTCTATACAAACCACTTCTATTTCGGTTTTTTTTGCGACCTGACTACAGCTGTCTCTACTTGAATTCCGAAACGTGTTCGATCACAGATAACTTAGCATTTAACTATTCCTTGTTGGCCCTCTGTGCAGCTGTCTGTATTTGATTAGTTAATCATCATACAGGTGCTAACTCATGAGAATTCATCCGTTGATTACTTCACAAGCGTGTTTCACAATGAAGTGGCAACCATAGCGTTTGCCCAGTTCTTCGCTGTGGCCTGTTGGTGAAGAGCAGTGGATTAACCGAATAGATGACATTATCTTCCCCGGCCCCCTCCGTTATCGATCGCTCACTCTTTGATTATGCATATGCTTTTTTCAGCCAGTCCGTTCGACTAAGCATGGTATCATATTATGCGAACTTTTTTTATTCTTAGGCTTTCCGAGCAGTTTCGGAGCTCTCCACTCCCGAAACTGGCACCCTGATCAGTCAGTGTGCTTTGCATGATCCTTTGGTTTGCAACGATTTGCTTCATCACGTCCCTTCTTACAGTGTTTGCACACTGGCCAATGTTAAGTGCAGTTTTGAACTGTTCCGAGACTCCTACTGATATTCCCTCCATAAACTGATAGGTCACACACGTCGTTTCGATAACCTTTTCAACTTCGACAGGAGTTCTGACGGTGCTGCTTACAGAGATATGGCGCAGCTAAAGTCGTCATCTCTGGGGTAAGTCCAGGAGTCCTCACACCGTTGCATTGTATTCTGACGGTCGGCAAAACCGTCAATCAACGTCTGCTTAGCAGATTTCCATTTCAACTCCTCAGCGCACCTTTCCGACGATTCCGTACTCCACCCCCACGTCTTTAAGAAGTGTCCGGTGAATCACCAGTTTTGCCTGGTTGATGTTGACCCCGATTACTTCGGCTACGTGCTCGAAGGCTTCCAAGTAATTCATAACTCAATCATCACCGAAAGGTTGTGATTACGAAGTCTTCATTTACAATTCTGACCTCGATACAAACTGTTGTAGGCCAAGATCATGAATGGCGGGAAGATGAATTTTGCGACAGGTGGGCTCAGGCAGCATGTTTCAACATCACAACAAACGTGAATGCGTATTACCACATATTGATAATCTTGAAACGACCCACTTGCCTCTGACGGGTTCTTTTTTTAAAATGCTGTTTATTGCCAGAGTACCTGTTTTTAACACTTCCCACACGATATTTTCGGTGCCCCACTAAGTGCGTTCAGCCGATTACTCGCAAGCGGCGTAATTTGATCGTTCATATTTACCGCATTTGGGAGGTGGAAATTACTTACAATTGAAGCCAGTTCCTCCACGTTTACTGAGTTATAGTCGTTTACCATATCATTTCAACTTTCCTACTTTTTTTCAAAAGGAAACGCAGTATGTTCAGGACCTCCATCTGTGATGGCCACTGATTGACCATTCCAGTGACCAACACCAACGTCAAACTCTTCCTACCTAGCAACATCAGCCACTGGTATAGGACCCTTCTGATCATGAGTGTTTCTCAACAGCATTAAGCCCAGTTATCTCTTAAATAAGACTGTGCGGTGAGTAGGTACTAAAAACGGATCCACGTTTGTTGAATTGGAACAAATCGATGTGAGTTTGCACCGCCATTTTATCTCAACGAACAAATACCTATATCACTTTTATACTGCTTGCCCACGTTACCCTATTTCGTTCGTTATCAAACTTTTTATACGCACTAAACGACCTAAATCAGTGCGCAAATATTGCTCGGAGTTATTCCTATTCATGCTAAAATTAGCTTCAAACTCCCAGTTGATAATTCTGGGCTTATTGACGCTAAAGTGGTGACGTCAACAATTGTCAGTTGGTGGTACTAATCTTGACGCTCGACTGTTGTTAGTGTGGGCCATAGCGTGCAGGACAGCCAGTTTCAGGGGGCATGTTTGTCACTCTTGCATGACCAGAACATTCGTATACGCATCCACACAGCGCTCATCCAAGTTACCACGAGCAAATTCATACACGAACAGCTGTAGCTGTCTTGCTAAAAAAGGCTTAGTTAACCAATGACAGCCGAATTTAATTCAGTTAATTAAAACTGTCATATATTGGGACCGAGCATCGTGAGCAGTAGAGCAATTGGGATATTGATCACAAGATTCACAGTTTTTAGGCTACGTGTGTAGTACAGGTTTTACCCGTAGGGCTCCGTGAACTTCATTCCAATTATCAACTCGTTGCACATAAGCAACTCTATTTGTAAGTATACCTGCTTTTGAATAATAAATGTGGCAACAGTTAATGTTTTTTCTCTCACTTTGTCCCCAGTCGTTTGTCCAAAGCGAGTTCTCTCAAATGAGTGTTTCAGCATATTGAGGATTTACAGCACTGTATTACTCGAAGTGTTTATTTATTTACGCTCAATACATGGTTAATTGCAAAAATCTACCGAATACACAGGGCCGATTTGGTCGTTGTTGCGATTCATCTACACTTGTTTATGTAAATATGCAGTGAGTTATCACTCCACACTTTTGTTGTGATATCTTTGGGTAACCGACCCTGGTTAGCCAGAAAGCTTTCTGTTTTTCTTCACCTGAACATCCAACTTTAAATTATGGGTTTCCGATGTGTCAGCTTGCCGTCACAAAATATTTACTGAGGCTTCTAAAACGTTTTGATTTAGTCTTCTGATCGTTTCAAACATGTGACTTTTGCACACTTACTTGTAGTGATATGTCTCAGAGCAGCAAGCTTCAGTTGAGGGGGCAGTCGACTGTTGCTTTTCTTGTTTATAGTTAAATATAGATCCGTATGGACGTTGGATTGTTTGCGCCTCTGTCGTCGCACGTTATCCGCTTCGCAGGTATTTGCAGTTAATGTGAAAATATGAAATTTGTTTCAGTGAAATGCATACATTATGAACTTACTGGTTTGCGCGAATAAGTTTAGAACATACACATTGTGTATAAAATAAAAACAATGTGCAGCGCAACGTGTACTTCAAATGTGTAATTTACAAACGCCGTTTACATCAATGGTAAGGCTAATTGGAAGTAATATCCACTGTTTCTGAAGAGGGCCGACTAGAGACAGACTGATTATATATGTATGTATATTTTACCGCTACCTGGTTCACCACCGTGATACGCTCAATGCCTCTAGATACACTTGTCTGATGTCAGAATTTTGTTGCTTATGCCCAAAAAATAAACGGATTTGAGCCTATTTTAATGAAATACAACGAAGAACGTAGTTGATAAGTGCAACATTTTAATGCAACACTCCAGGGTTTAGTTTGTGTCGCTGCATACTTTCTACCGCAAATGATTTTATCTGCTACCGCTTAAGGTTTGTATTTTTGTAAAATCGGTTCTTCTCTAATGCACGCTAGTTTCCATTCTGAAACTTAAACCGAAATTGTCCTGTCTCCTGCCATGTGCGCCGGCTACTCCAGGCTTTTAACTCTTTTTTTAGTGGAAATCGTTTTAGCTGCTCAGCTGTAAGACATGTGAACTTGGGGCCTTATAAAAGTGCCACAAACTGATCGTTAGTTACAAAGCAATTCACTCAGTTCAAGTTTTTTTTTATACTGTTTCCATTTTTATGAAGCTCAATGGCACGGTTTCCGCTGGACATTATTTTAATGCTCTGTTTACATGCTGTTAGGGTTATACGCAAACTTTACGTACATTTACTTTATGAAAACTTTATGTTTACGATCATTTCAAATGTCCGCTATCATGAATATGCTATTGCAACACTTTTGTCACCACATATTTTTTTAAACTTTTCAAAGGCATTATGGCCCATTTGCTTTTGTTTTATCTAAAACCTGTCCACCTTGTTGCATAATACAGCCTACTAGGATCCAAACAAAGTGAACCTGTTTGTTCAATAAATGAGGCTGGTTTCTTGGTCATCCTGAATATCAAGCGTTCTTGACCGTTTAAACCCTTTCGTCCGAACTTACTGATCATATCAGTCTCGTCAATTATTTCTTCTTGCAGTATTTCTTCGATTATATCTTCCAAAGTAACTACTCCAATAGATCTTGCCTTGGGTCCGTTTTCCTGGTCACATTTGCTCGCTTCTGTAATAACTGCTATGTGTGAGCTACCTGGATAGATGATAAATATTACCAGACATAATCTGAGTTGCAGCGATGATCGTATGCTTACAACATGCGTATATGGACAACCAGTTGTTTTGATGAATGTAAACTGAATATCTCATTGCAATAAACTATCACTAAGTGCACTGCTTAACTCACTTTGACATCCTCAGCATCTGTAGCTGCTGCACATTCATTGCTGACATAAAATATCTGGTAGATAGAGATCGTCTGCTTAAGAATGCTCGTGGTGGTTGTGTCCTACTTATTGCCTCATAAGTTAAGGACCTTTATGGTCCAATTTGTTTTGCCGTGCAAAAATTTTCTCTATTTCTGTTTGATGTGGTGCTTATTGCGTTAATCACTAAGCGGATCATCCTGGCTCTAAACGCACTTATTTTCCCGCTTGGGTTGATACCTGGGAGGTCTGCCGATACCCAGCTCAAGTGTGAACCAACCTTATGTTTGTTATTTACTACCGAGGATTATGAATCGGAATACGGATTTGTGATAGATTGTGTGAATAGAACATAACAGTACGTTTACGTCATAACCAACGGTCCCTCGAGATGGCTTTACAGTCTAACAAAAGTCATCTTTTTATTCCATCAGCTAATATGTTGGGCCACTCCAATGGCATCGATGTACACTTGACCCCTTAACGTGTCAAATATAAGCATCAAGTTAATCTGAAATTCAGATAGTCGACTTCGCAGGGGTTCGTCAGGTGAAATGAACGTATTGACTTCTGTGTGGTTTAAAACATTAAAAGTCTAGAGGCGTCTCCAGCTCATTTCTATTGTTCCGTGAGTAGGCGATGAAGTTCAACCAGACAAATATCCGCCACGTCCTAAAATGTCTTTTAGTTTTGGTAATTTGTACGTGCCACTCAAGTTAATTCAATTTTGGGGCCACAAGCCAAAAACTTGAAGATGCGCGTTAACTTCGGTAATATTCTGTTCGCCGACTAAATGCATATTACGTAAAACGGCACTTATAGAGGAAATTTAAACTGACTGCATCTAGGTCCAGAAACGCAGTCGCGCACAGGGAAACAAAGTTTATTTAGATGGAGTGCACTTTGTTTACAAACCGTATCGCTTTCCATCACTGAAGGTACCCGTAGTGCGTGAAAAACTGCCGGTGGAATCGGAAAATGAAGTTTTAGTGACGCTTATGGAGGAACCTATCCTTGTTAGCTTTATGGAAACTCCTGTGTGTTCCGTACCTGCATCTTATTGTTTCTTCCAGGATGATGTCACCACGGCTTGGACAGTTGCTCGAAGTTCCCGTTATAAATAACTCTCGTAACATATGGTTCTAGAAAACTGCATTAAAAAACGAACTCAATGAAAATCATTATCAATTATGCAGGCAAACCTTTGAATGCAGTGCGTTGTCCTGGTTTACAACGTTTGAAACCCGTAATTTGGCAGGTCGCGTGTTTCTTAACATGGCATGTTGTGCTTATGTCATATTATGCGCTTGCCCTTACTCAGTCTATATGTCAACTTTTGGCGGGTTCCATTCAAAATGGACAAGACAAAATAGCAGCCAGAAACTGCAGGTCCACATTTACGTGCACATTATAGGGTTGTACTGGTCATATGTTACTTTACACCTGGAATCTCCATAGTGTGTTGTCATTGCTAATAAAATCAGGATGCCTATTTCACTTCAGTTTTGGGTGCGTGGCTGACCAAAGATGATGTATGTTACCTAGTGTTCAAACTTATATTAAATTAAAGGAAATATTTGGCATATTGAAAGAGCTGGTCATTTCTGAGTCACATCAAGTTCGCCAGTTTGTAGGATCAAAGGAATTGAGATGACCAGTCGAGAGTAACACAATAGGCGAATAAGGGGTACATTACCGATAAGCAATCGGTGTGCGATCAAGCTAGTAATGAGACGGAACAACGATACTTGGAAACGGTAAACGAGCCCTCGGCGTGAGTTATACTTTCTAGTGCTTAGGGCACATATTCGTATCCCGAATGGTCCAAGCGAATTTCCAGGCACGTTTGAAAGTTCACAACAAAAACAGTATAAATGAGGACTGAAACCCAAACCTAGTTTCTACTACATACCATTACCTTTAATGGCGTTCCAAACAAGCTATTTGGTGCCCACAAGATTATTAATCAAGTAAGAAAAACTCATCACTCTCAATTACGTCGTTGCCAGACAGTTCAGGGGTTTCGAAGAAACTGTTAGGACTGTTGCCGGTGTCGTGAACTTTCTGGCGTGTTGCTTACTTCCTGGAACATGGTACGCTGCGTTTGCATTATTTGACTATTTTGTTTCTTGTTATATGTAATTACACAGACTAACTGGCAAGATAACGATTGTCAAGCACCATCAGCCTCCTTACTGCAAGTTTGCGAACGGACTATTGAAGACTGCCAGAATTAATCGTCGGTCAGATCCCTACACTGTAGTGAGCTTCGAAGGGAACTGTTTAAAGTTGAGGTACTTGTGTAAACGATGGCTGTGATCTTTGGAACTCCCGTGACACGTCTGGCTTACTTCATTTGCATTTGTTAGCGTTCAAGAGCGTTTGGTGGAAATAAGCCTTAGAGTTTCCGCTCGTAAATAGACCGTTGACTTGACAACATGTTTTGTGATAAAGCCATACATTTTATTATCCAAAAATTACTGCGCTTCAAAAGCTATTGCATATTCGGGTGCTGTGAGATATTCTGTACATCACCGTACGCATCCAACTTTGGAGTTCAAATTTTCCTTTACGTTTCAGTCATCCATCTACTACAAGTCGCACTATCCATTAAATGGTTTGCTTTCCACTGCTTGCAACCAGCATCCTATAGATTCTACTTGGAAACGTATATAATAATTGGTTTTCCTCAAAAGACCGCAGAACGTAGTAGATAAAGTGAACTAAATGTTCATGGTAAATGCATTATAATGTGTACGCATAGTCGAGTTGGTCAGTTGCAAACAGCCAATGTCCTATTTTGTTTTATAAAAATACTGCATAGCAAACAGATCGTTGTGCAGTCATCTTTTGAAACATCAAATTTTCACGATCACCTTGTTTGAATATCCTCAATATTTCACAAAGAGGTGTATCCGCATCAACCTCGACAAACTTTCTGTTGTAAAATTTGCACACTGTTGAGACAGGTATTTTGTCGTTTGGGTCAACAAATGCAAGGTCCTTCACGTTGAGTACTGTGCATATGTTACTGCGATCTCCTTCATAAACCGGTATTCTAGTATATCCGTGGGTGATAATATCATTTGTCGTTTGAAAATCTAACACTGCGTTGAGCGGCAGCATGTAAACGTTCTCGATTGAAGTCATCACATCCTCAGCAGTTTTAGTGTTCATTGATAAAGCGCCCGTGATTATGTTTACTTCATCATCGCCCACACAACCATAATTTTTCTGTGCTAATTATAACTCACTTGACAATCTTACCTGTGCTAAAATTAAGGCCTTCAGCTTTTCTCTGTTGTATACTTGTCCAATTTCCTCTCCGAATATTTTGTCCAACAATAGACTCACAGGGTACGAAACAGGAGCGGTAAAAAATAACAGAAGTTGCGTCAAGATTATTGTTTTGGCACCTATTAATAGGCCATAGTTGGTACACAATGACTGTGGGAGTAACTCAGCGAATATAAGAAGCATAAAGGTTGCGCTAACTATAGCTAAGATGCCAGTTCCTATAACTTTGTCAGCCATCATTGAAAAAATCACATTAACTGCAACATTAGACAAGAGAAGTGTACATAGTAGGCGATTGCCATTCTCTCTCACAGGCATTATGGCCGATGCATATTTCTGTTCAGCAAGCGAACCAGCGTTTTTGACCACCTGTAGCATAACTTTGTCTAATTTTAACAGACCAATGTGAAGTCCGCTGAAGCAAGCAGAAAATATTAATGCAATCAGCATGATAATGACCATAATATAAAGAGGCAGGTCCACAGATGAGTAAGTGAGTGTAATCCCCTTTGGATAAACAGCTGATCTATGACGCCACTGGTGATATACATCTGAATCTGTCTGTTTAGTACAAACGTACAGGTTAGTGCCTGGAGATAAAAATCTTTCCAAAACTAGGGTAAAAAATATACATGAGCTATTGATTAATTTTACGGCAAACGGTGGCGTTATTCTATCATCTTCGCAACTTGTACCATCGGATCTGTCCATTGTAGAGAAAGCCACTGCCTGCAGGCCTTCGAGATTCACCCCAAATCCAATAAATTTAATCGGGACTGAAGGTTTAACGATTATATATTCCTTCTCTACTTCGGTTGACACTGTTGGAACGAACGTAAACAAATGTATTTTTCTTCCGCTTATTGTTCGTATGAGCACACCTATTACGACGGCAATGAGTATTTCCATGCGCGGAAACTCCATTTAGCGTTTCGTGGAAGCCGCCTTGTGTTGATTGGTTTCTGAAGGTCACTTCAGTTCAATTCACAGGACAAATGATCGCCAAGAGTCAGAATGTACAGATTCTTGCGTCGATGAGCCTGATGCCTTCAAATGCACGACTAGATGAAAGCCTGAGCCTGCTGACGTCCTAATGCTTGACTGGTGTGATCCGCAGATTGACCAGACTGTGTTTTCTGTCGATGCGGATGCTCTCGGTAGTCGTCTGAGGGTAGGGATAAAAGAAACAGGTACCGAATCAAGGCTGCTCTGAACGGCGATAGCAAATCATTTTTCGGCTAGTACAAAGTGGGAAAAAGGTTGTCCCACTATTTATATGGCTCTGTTTTGAATGCATCTACACTGGAGGCCTCCACGATGTTAGTAGGTAATTTGTTCCACGAATTGACTACCCGGTTAGTGAAAAAGTTAAACCTAACTGCCAATGCTTCGAATTCGAGTTTTCTGATTTCATTGTGAGGTATCCTCTCGCGACTTCTTTACAACGGAGGAAATAAGCGTCAATTAGGGTATACGTCTGAAGAAATGTTGCTTCAACTCGTGGGAAATCAAACAAACAAACGAGAACGCTTCAGCTTGCTAACTGAAGATATGCATCCACACCCATTATCACGTACGTCCCCACATCCATACTCGTCAACTCCTATTTGTAAGAACTGACGTCTACATCTAATAGTATTTACCAACCACTAATAAAATATTCTCTGCAAGCCAGCATGTATGATACTTCTGCGTTCGTATAGGCTTGCATACATGGGGTCGATGTATCAGTTTCATGCTTAGTTCCGAACAGCTGATGTTCAATGTAACTACTTCGCGTTTAGTACACTACGCACTAGGTCGTCTTCCCCAGGTATGAATTAACCAGACACGAAATACAAAAGGCCACTGAGAGAAGAGACCGAATATTTGTTGCACGAAATACACAAATGGTCCTTTATTGCGCTAGAAATGGCACCGACACGTAAGTTAGCCAGAAAGGCTATAGACCGGCCGTCAACAAGCAATCAAACCGGAAGTGTGGGACACGTATGCGTTCGGATTCGCACCGTAGTCACATGGCATGTAAACAAGCAATCGCACAACATGTATCGTGCGAACCTACCTAATAGCCTTGGTGCGATGTGCAACTATGAGTTTTGGAACAATCCTACACATCATACTGCAGACAAGCCAGCGAAATCTCCAGGTGGCTACACGCGATAGTGGAACAGAGGATCTTGGCATGTTCTTGATAAGTGTAAATCAACAAACACTATCTCAGAGTTTGGTGATGATATTTCCAAAGTTCGTACACTCAAAGTTTGCCCTGCCTTATTTTAACGCGGATTCGAAGTCACAGTGAGAAACGGTGGATCTGCCAACAAACTATTTATTTGTTCATTTACTCATCGTTCACAATCGGACTTTAGCCCATCGATTGAAGGAGCTAGAGAGTTGGACGTGAGAGAACCTCCGGCACAACCGCACGGTAGCCGCCAGAGAGGACGAATGTCAACGGAAATTCCGGTCGACCTTCAGAATTCGAACAAGTGTCATACTGGTTGAGCGGCGTTCCCAACGGCAGTGGCAAAAACATTGTTAACTTAGTAAATGTAGTCTACAATAGTAGATGTGGCGCGGATTCATTGTACAGCTTCCAGTGAAACTGCGATGCCTAAGCCAACACACTACCCTTGACGCTAATGCTTTGTAGTAAATTTACATTCACAAAATATTGTGAACCGGCGCAGTGGTACAGGTAAAGCAACTCTCACGTCGCAAGAAGGTTAGCATATGGGGGACGTCAGGGTTCGTCTCAATTAATGTTTGATGATGACCGACTAGACATCGTGTGTAGTGAAATAGCCCGAACACATTTTGGGAGGTGGTTTTGTTAACTTTCTTACGTACAAGAAGTAAGGAAAAGAGAAATATGCAATAAAAAGTCTATTATTTCGTGGAGGTCTTCTTCTGCTTCAATATCTGTGCTTCGCTAATACCATCCGACAGTCGCAACCGAACCGGGTGTTTAGTGATTTCAGAGAAGCGGAAGAAACACATAGCAAGGATTTCAATTCTTCAGATCGGAGAACTGGTAGATGAAGTTGGATGAATCAGTCTTAGAGAGCTGCGTATCAGGACGCGTGGAATTGCAGACCCACTCGCGATAATATTTAAGTGTGAAAACGAATGTGCAGTATCTGTGTCGGTCCCACCGTTGACAACGCCTTATCACTGACGGAATCTCGTTTCATCTCGATCGTTCCAAACAAAAACGAGATTTATTAGGAGCTAATCACCGCGCACACATCAGTCGCTTTGTGATGCCTATTGTGAATATGGTGACGT
>LUCH01017513.1:0-34813 GCA_013368495.1 Paragonimus heterotremus
CGGTCTCACCCTTCTACAGTTACACTTGGGTGACGTTCCAACGGTTTTGGAAGTGTTTCTGTTCATATGTCAGACACAAATCTGTTTCACTGTTAAAAATCCCTTATCGTGATGGACATTTTCTGCATACGATTAGCACATCTTGAGTCGATAAAGTCGATAGCTGTGTTGATTTCGGTTATTTGCTAGTGTTGGTGGACTCCTCAACAGAGTACAGACGACATGTTATTAACGCGAAAACGTTTAAAGATCTCTCGTAATCTCAAGTGTATTTACCTGAAAGTCTGTACTTGACATTTCCAAGCCCACTCAACGTTGTACCTCTTGCCAAGTAGAAATACGTTTTGGAGCAGATGGCTCATCTGTGTGTCATTCTACAGTTCACCTCAGACTCCGTAAAATCCATAGGATATAATTCGCAAGTAGGTTGGTAAATTAAAACGTTAGCATATGCCACTGATATGGTAGAATTTATGGTTGAAGCTCACCGAGCATACAGCAGAATATTGACAACAATTACGAAATCGATGAATTTTGCTGATTAAACACAAACCACAGTTGATTAAGCGTCTTGTTAAAACCATGATAATCGTTCATCTGCTCTTTGGTATCGATCTATCCTAACAAACTAAACATACCATTGCATGTACACTGGTTACCTGACTCGGACATAAGAGAGAAAGTACATGACTCTTACCCGCAACTCGTTAGGATTTTACGTGTGCGTTGGTTTAATGTCTATGCAGTCAGATGGAATGATACAATCTGTTGTGTTGTTATTCGCATGTTATGTATAATCTAAACGAAACGTCAACATATCGTGACTTATGTTTTTTTATTGTTAATGATGAAGGGAACTCAGTGTTTTAAATATGTGCACTCTGCTAAATGCCAGTGAGCCAGCCAATTAACGTGTCATCTGATTCAGTACAACTCTACTAGGATGAGTATGCTACCAGACAATGAGGAAATGAAGACGACCTGTGATACTGTGAAAGGCGAATTGATAAATCACGATTTCATTACAGTTAGTTAGATGAGAGATCTATGATGATCGATTCAACCGTCACATGGTCATTTCTACAGTGTGAGGTGGGGGTGGTTCAATCTGTGCATGACAGACCGGCAGAATTCTTCTGGGAAAACATCGTCAGCGGTTCAATCGTCATGGGCTTATTGTGGGAACACTTACTAGAAATGTTGTCCGTCAAGGATGAATGGATAACCTGAGAGTTATTTCACACTTGATCGCAACCTTCGCATTCAGATAGGCCATTCGGCTAGCCCACATCGGAAGGAAACACTAGACTTGGGTTCCGCTCTTATTACCGCTCATCAGTAGTGCCTACTGTGATGTTAACAGGGGTTTTGGTTAACACGCTAGTCTCACAGATATTCCGATTCGGACAAGGTTATGCACTGTGGATGAGTTCTGTATGTGGATGGTGTTCAATGTGAAATCGCCTAAATCTCTGGAGTTCTGCTATTGTTGTGAGCCAAGAACGCGGATAGCACAAGGGTTATTCATTCGAGAAAGCAACACATAGGTTAAGCGTTTAAACAAGACCACAAACAAAATACTCGGTTGCCACAGACACTATACGTAGCAGGGACCATTTTGTATGATGCTGCACTCCGATGGTTCTTCCTGTAGTTCTCCTGTTGTTACTTCGATGTCAGAATATATGTTCTGGCTCTACTACTGAATAGTAGTCGTGTGAGTAGTATATTACGGCCGCTGATCTTCACTACCCTACTACTTCAGAGTTATAAACCTTTAATCAACCTACAAACCTTGGTGCAGAAGTTTAAATCACCCTGGATGACAGCTACCACAACATGTGATTACTTCACCCTTTTAGTGTAATCTTTATTCAGATATATTTTGCCTCGTATTCAAGGGAAATGGATGGGCGGAGCTATTACTATGTCGTGATTAGTAATGTCTTTTTTGGTTTGTTCGGGAAAATTGGAAGACTTTTCAAAAATTTTCTATGTGGTGACTAGCAGTTGCATCAGGCAGCTGGACCTTGAGAGCAAGCACCTTGCGACATAATGTTATAGGATTGCTAGTGAAATTTTGTTTGGCTATATACACATTGCGCGTGTAAGTGAACGAAGAGAATGCGAGACGTATGTGGTCAGATTTAATGCAATTACTCCACTCTATGTTATAAAAGCAAAATTAGCATGAACAGTTAATAGTGAGTATTTAGCAGACAATTTAAGAGTCCAGATTGCCAGAAATCTGCACTCTGAATGGATTCGAACCACCGACGGTAATACAAGTTCAATGCTCTACGGTAACGTCGGTGGGTTCCAGGGTGAATTACTTCAAAAATTCTGTTTGACGTTCAATGTCCGTATGACCGAGTGGGTTGGCTTCATAGCTGGCCAGATGAAGCGCTTGCCATGTTTGCGCAAGCTATTTCTGTTGCCGGTTCCAATCCAGAAAAATCTCGGATTTGTTGCCATGGTGTCTCCTCTAGTTAGCGAACGATTTTCCGAGATAATCGTTTGAATCAATGTGTATGTTCTACCATAAGTCACTTTCGTGGAGCGAGTACACTGCACGCCAAAACGTGCATTTACAATAAGACATGACTAAGAAGCACTGCTATCTTACCCACCTATTTCACTGCTACAGCTTGTGCGATCACAGATTCATAGATGTGCATTACACAGGTATCTTCCCATATCAACTGAACCTCTTTCGAGTACAGCTGAACAACAATCCATCATATAAAACAATTCGGGCGTTAGGGATCAATCAAATGTCGTCGTGACTACGATCGGTAGAATGGTTCATCAAATCACGCATTGGTAATGGGCAGACAAGTAAGACACTTGTCATCATCACCATCATAGCAACAATGAATCTGATCAGAAGGTACTGTGGATCGGGCTGCCCTTCACCTCAACAGTAACGTGGAAAAACGTAGAAAAAGAAAACGTTACAAATGAGGTTGACAGTTAATAATAATAATAATAATAATAAGCGGACAAACCAGAAATGATGTGAACGCAAGCACACCATTGGCTGCAGCACACCGCCATCTCGGATAGCGTTTCTAACCAGTGATTTGAATGATCACGAAGACCCCAGCTAAGCAAGTGACACTTACTCACTCTGATCAGTGGAGTGGTTAGGGTCTTCATATTTCGTGACCATGTTGTTGCTTGACCAACAAGCAGTTTCATCCAACTGTTGGTAGTCTCCGCATGTGATGTCCCGTACAGTAGACGATCAGATGGCGTACGGAGTACGTGACCCAACCATCGCAACCTGTGCAACGTATTAGTTGACCAGATGATCATGCATCCCGAAAAGATTGCACCTGGAAGGACTGGATTCCCAGCCGACATACCCCCCTGAATCAAAACAGCACAGGATCCCGTCCACCATGTCAAGGTAGACCTACTGGCCATGTACTTTGCTTTCATTGGGGTTTACTGAGCATCTGCAAATTAATGACAGTAAACAACACGAAAGCACTGACATATATGTCACAAAACTCGAAAAGTCTATTTTTGAAACGGAAAAGCTGGTGTGAATAACCAACTACAAGATATCCCAGCCAGTTTCTAAAACCATCTGAATGTTAACAACCCTGATATTAAACAGTACTCATCACTTTTTCAAAGGAAAACACAAAAATATAGGCCTGAATTCTTGATATGACTCAAAGCAAGTTACACAGTCACCAACCGTCTAAAACTTTCATCAGCATACTACGCATTCGATGTCAGTTGAAGTGTTCTACAATGTGATGGACTGATGAATACTGAAGCATCAAAAAATACTACTCGAAGACCAGCACAATCGTGAACGGAAGAAAATAGCAAACCAGCTAGCTTAACCTTCTCTGATCATTTATCCAAGTGGTGTTTGCTGTGCACGTGCAAGGCCGCAACAGTTGTTGTTACTATATGTGACAAGGGTAATCGAGTGAAGCCTATTCATCAGGTTCATTGTCAAGACAAAGCACGTTTTATGTAGCAACTGAACGGATTCTCCAGAGTGTACTTCCACACACTGACCTTTCGTAATTGTCGCGATTTGTTCCCAGTGTTCTTTCGGTACTTTCCACTAGCTTGGTCAGGACGACTTGTCCAGCAGTGTTATCGGATCAGCGTTGTTCAAATGTCAGTTGGCTAACGCATATTTGCGGGATCATGGCTACTCAGCATGTGATCAGCGGACACAGGGTACTTGGTCACCATGGGATGCACGACTGATTAAGAGAGTGCCGTAAACTGTAACAGGATGGTCTCCACGCGACATAGAACTTCATTTGACGTTGAAATGCAATACTCGAGATATGGAGGCCATGGGATGAACATACTTAAAACAGTCCCCCACTTTCATGAATGCACCGCACTTGGACGCCGGACAACATTTAAGGACTTCTCCTAGGGAACGTTCGAACCACTTGCTGACATGAATTCTGGGCGCTCCTCTGCTTCGAATAGATGAAGACGCTATAGGATGCCTGAACAACGACCTATTGAAGCGTACTCTGATACGATGGATCCATTACTTTTTCGGTTTATGTTAGCACACCCTAACCTCCTAAGACGGACTACATATAGACCGCTACGCATTAGGGTGAAAAACGCGAAAACGTAGCGCTACTTTGGTACATAGTGCAATCTTCAATTCAGGTTGACGAAAACGTTCAGCTTCGAAGCGACTACGGGGGTAAAGAAAGAAGCGTTCGGATCGACAGTCATTTAAAAGTGAACGACGATACCAAGATCGTAGACTTGTGTTTCAAAGACGTACCACGTATGAAGCTCTAGATATGAAGAACTCTCCAGCGCGGCGTGTCGGGCATGCAGACATTACAGTGGTCAATGCTCACCAGACGCTTTGATTCCAAGAAACAGGTATCACCTGGAATTAGTAACGACTGGGAGAACGGCGCCCTCCAATCAATTACACCGCATAAACAGTGTATCCGAATAATCCCATTCAGAATCTCTTACTTAAGTCTGACCTGTGGGACAAAAAGATAAGGGGGTGTTCTTGGGTGATCCCACCAATAATCAGTAACTGAAGTGACCAGGAAATTGCACGCGATTTACCAATCAGGTGATCCCTATCTTTTCTCGCTTAACTTCATTTGTTATGCACCGAACGTGTATTCCAAAGTGTCTTTGGGTTTTGAATGACATTGAAGTATTTTCTAACGTATACAATGGCAAGACAGCGGTCACTATTAATTACTTGATGAGCGAAGTGCTCCTCGTTTGGGGGCACATTCTATAACTCCCCCACCTTAGTCTGAGGACAGGTGCGTTGTAACCACAGAACATTTACATTATGTTCATAGGATCATGCTCCATTATCTAAACACCACAGGCTGCCAAACTGACTATAGCATACACCGATTACAGTCCGCTTATAACGCCAAATGAAGAGTAATGTTGGTATGAAACACTGGTTCTCTCTCTCTCTCTCTCTTTGGACTCCTATTAGCCATTTGACCCACAGCAATTTTATCCATGCTCCTGATAATCAGTACGTTTCAGTTGCATCTTACTGCTTTCTCTTTGGTCACCTGATTGGCTGTCTCATGACTAGATCGATTTTGCCTAGCTGCTTGCCCCCTCATTATAAAATTTGTATGTCAATTTCGCAAAAGTAACCGATGAGATGCGAACGAAATGTCAATGCGCAAGACATCTTACACGCTAATGTTGGTATGTTTGAATCAAGTGTACAACCAAGTTAATTGATAACTAGAAGAAATTGAAACTGGGTTTGGACAGAAGTAACTGAATGCGTATTATGATGCACAACAACTGGCGAAATGTAATGTAATCGTAATCCACATGTAGGTAGACGCAGGTATGCTATCTTGAGAATAATGAGTTGAAAAACGGAAGCAGAAGTTTGCACAGCAGAGTAATCATATAGTGGCTGATAATCACGCGGTTTCGTCAGAAGAACACTGAGAATCAGTAAAACACTTAACAAAATCTCCTTATCGTTACCGAACTGTTGACTGCTTACGTTCACAGAACTGATGGACTTATTATATCATTAGACAGCCTAAATCTGTCAGCAACACTGGTTTATTCATTTGGTATGCTCCGGAATGACGCAATCACTGCAATAAGAGTACAGTTGGAGTGATCACCGTTTTTGCATAGAGGCGCGCATTGTGCACCAACTATGTATGGAGCAGGGAACCTGTAACAGTGTAGTAGTCTTCTACTTAATTTCAAACATTGAAAGTAGTACTATTAAATTGCCCCTGGCGGATTAGAATAATCCCCTTAGTGAGAGCAATATGGGATCCCATTGATCAGCGGCGAAGTGGTAAACGTGTTTCTACCTTACTGTGTTTCATCAACACCATGTACGCAGAGGAATCTATTTCAGCCTGCGAGAAAAGGAGGTAAAACATCCAAGTGGAGTACTACACTCACTGACGTTTGATCGATAATTATGATAACGCTGATTCAGAAGGTCCAGTTATCGGTTCTATTTTCCAGGTGACCGGAAGAGTTGTACATTGTAAGGTAGTTTCGGGAAAATTGCAGTAAATATACCTACTCAGATTGAGAGTGAATTAAACGGCGGAAGGACATTCAAAATGGTAAAACCATAAAAGAACCTCGTAAAATGAAAACAAACTCAACGGCAGCCGGATTCATTAAGACGATCAAACACTCAAGGAACATTTAGTGAAGGAAGTTTTAATACGCACGCAATGTTAGTTGTAAAGAAGCTTAGAACATAACTGTCTATCATACTACATAAAACGAGGGGAGTAAGAAGTTATGACGGACTTCCTACAGATCTATTACAACGAACTGGATACAATACATTGCACCAAACAGAATGACCTACCTACTACAGAGACTAACAAATCCATCACTTAGAGCGAAGTAGAATAAACTAGTTCAGTTTAAGGCGCATCAAACGACACATCACTGTGCTCGCGAATTTATCAGTTCTACTCACCAAATAGATAACCAAGATATGAATCGTAGAAACACTGATCAATGTTGTTACTAGCAAGCAGATCAGTGGTAGAAAAAGATAATCAACTGTCAAAATGTGTCGAATGAATAAATGTGACGACCGACTTTGTTTCTTAGAGCAGATGAACTAAAACATCTGTAAGCAAACATCACAGATCATCACCCAGCATTTGCATCCGCTCTTGATAATTCGACTTTCTTGCTGTCGGGAACGTAGTTGCTGGACGACAAGACTATCGTTGAAATGTATCCAACGAGTGATTATGGAGGACGCCACCATTTTTATACATGGAATGTGAATGTGGTACATTCTCGTTAGATCACATCAAGAAGTAACTAACATCGGGTATGGGTGCGCAGTGGAACACCACAATAAATTCGGTTTACATGTGTTCCAATAATGCAAATATCTTACTCTGTATACCAATACCGTGTAATACGTATTTAGTAGACAATTCCGTCGCCAAGCCGAACGTGCGTACACTAACAGTTATTTCATCGAAGGAATGCGCCAATTGTCATTAGTTCGACATATCTGTTAGACGTGAGTCGTATCATTGAGTACTACGGCTTAGGCTGCCGATGGTGTTGACTATAACTCACGAAGTGGCCAACTGACAATTAAGTACAGTGTATATGGGAGAAAAGAGAAGAGAGAGCGAGAAGATGAAGAAATCTTTTTCAAAAAATGAACCCTCGTAATAAGAGAAGTCAACAGCTTGAACTCCAGTGTTAGATTCACCAGTAAAATCGAGAACGAACACACTTGCCAAGTTTAGATGTGCAGCCTACCAGAAATGAAAATGACTAGCTTGGTACAAGCATTCTAAGAACTTGACGAAGACCAGACAGTTGATACGTTTCAAAATTTCTCCACAAATATATCACAAACTTTGTGTTCAGTTTAATTTAACAGATTCTCAGTCTTATCTACAGATATTTATAACCAATCGATGCGTGACTAGCCGTCACCGCGGTATCAAGAAAGTCGCTGTACACATTTGTACGTCTCAAGACCGATGAGACCGATTTCTTAACTGGGCAAAGACATAGGTTGACACTGAGCCGCATATCTGTTAAAATCATTGTGCTGGACAAAACAACGTTCGAACATCTAACTACGAGAAATGGTCCTGTAACAGCACTGTCTATATCAATCATTATTATTTACTACACCTGTACAGATTATAATATGTAGATTGTGCCATAAGTGCACTAGTTGCTCTAATCCCAGGGACTATCTCGAAACGGTTTCTGACTTTCAACAGTGTGCACTTAATGCAACCATAAAGAAACATTTATTCAGCTCTAACAGCAAACTGTATTGCATTAAGGCTATAATGGTTCTGTGATTCCGTGTTGTTTTGCAGACAGTGAACAGACGCAAGTTAGACTTCTATGAAACATTACTCATACATTTTAAAATCTCTTCTAGTTGGTAGCAAATATGACACTATCTCAGTGCCTCATTATGGAGAAACCGATTACTAATCTCGTTATATTTTCTTCTTCTCCCAGGTATCTGGTTTCTTTCATGTTCTCTATTTACCTAGTGTGTACATATCACTCATGATTATAGTTTACCAGTTTAAAACCTACACTAAGTAACTGGCTATATTCTGTTCACTTCACTTGTCGATTGATCTGTGTATGCGTGAAGTTTGAATCTCTTGTTGATCTGTCCATTACTGAGCGGTTCACGGTTGATTGCTTATCTCATATCTTCAAGCACTGAAATAGTTGACCTATTAAAACATGTCACACACGTCTCCAGAACATAATCTTGTCTCTATACGAGTGTAAACTTTCGTTTACTGAGTTATTAGTTAGTGACGGACGAATAAACATTTTCAAGAGCTCTATGGACTTTTTCCATTATTGCGTTTTGTGTGGAGGACGTAAAGGTATTGAGAAGAGAGCGATATATGAAATTTGGGCTTCATAAGCCACAATTATAAATTCTAGCTGAACAGCTTGCGAGTTATTTTATTTCACGGTGCATTTTTTACCCAAATCTTGCCAACTGAAAGTAATGTTCAGTTCGCCAAAAGGTCTTTAGGACTACACACTTCGGGCCGTCATCATGAAACATTCATAGACTAAGTTTCCCAGCTAAAATGGTAAAACCGACTTTAGTTTATGGATAGATGACAGGTGTGAATACTTCCAAAGGCCGTGGAAATTCCCCACGACAAAACACGTGATACAGAGCTAAATCCAGGTTGGATTTAAATTGATGAGACTATCGACTTTCATAAATGAAATTGTCGTCCCAAGCTGTTGTTCTAGCAAACCCTTAGTACCGGAAATTCGCAAATGCAATGCACGATATCAGGGTTGCACTTCAGAGCATATAACGAAAATCTTTTGTTTCCACCTTGCACTGGTTGCCTTGCATTAGCTTAGACAATGAGATGATCATTCCATGGCGGTAGATAGTCGGATACAGTTAGTTTAGCCTTTCAATTCCTACACTCATCTCATTCAGTTCGAAGCAAGAAAAAACACACTTGTGCTGTTATCTAACCTGATCAATTTTTGAAAAACAAGCGACTGCGATTTTTTCTTGATGTCCGTACATCATTGACTCATTGTGATCCACGCCTGTCACTTTCATGTTTGCATTTGACTGGTGCAGAAACTGTCCTCGAAACGCATTAGCAACGGCCTGTGACGAATCATGGATTCCACAAGCAATCATGTCGGATGAAAACGGACTACATTTCATATAGTCGAAGCTATGGCCAATTAACATGAACTCATCGGCATTTACAAACACCGACAGACAAACGTAATCAGTATTCGCGTACTGATTCTTCCTGATTACGACCTCACAATCAATGACCTGAACTCTTCTAGGAACGGAGCACTTTATCATCAACTAAATTATCTGTTACATAGTAGTCACCTAGCCAGTATCGATGCACGATTAGTCCGACGGTCTAACACTGATGTCTAATTTCATAAGCTGGGGTTTGCTTCGTTTAGCACTTATCAGTCATCAGAGTTTGTTCCTACTTCCACCATCGATCCAATAAACCAGTAAAACACTGTTTTGATGGCGGCTTACGCTCTGTTGTGCTTTTCAACAAATTTCGGGGTAACTGTTGATACATGCAGGAAACTAATGTCTTTATTTTCTAAGCACGTTCTCACAAACTGTCAAGTCATCGACTCAGTTTGTGTATTCAAAATTCTATAGCGTCATTCTGATACATGATTCTTGTGGTCCGCTGAGGCGATTGAACTGAACGGTTGAAACCAACCTTGTGTGTTCAGAACAAGTTGTTCGTTAACTGAACATTGCAGTTGATCTAGTGTCCTTTCATAAACCACTGCCTTTCTGTTCATCCCATCCCCGTGACTGTTTGATAGAGAAATCCATTCATGTTATGATAAAGTCGATAATGATAAGTTAGTTCGAAGTGATATGGAGATTTTGCGACCACTTGGGCTTCTCCACTGATAACTAATCATCTCATATCCTACTCTCGCTTCTTGCATAATTTTCTACTTATTCAGTCCTGTGTAACCTCCGTACTCTCACATGGTCAAGGTAACCACTCAACTGGAATCATTGACCTCCGGACACAGATCGGACAACTAAGGCATTCAACATCACTAAAACGTCAGGGAGAATATTTTGCCCACAGTTCGACAGCATTGGTACTATAAGTGGCAACTAAAGTAACATTCGCTTTCTACTCACGTCACTGTCGATACAAGGGTCCTGTGTGGTTTACCAGTTCACTTCTCAACAGCTACACTCCATCTCGCCTCTAAATCCTAAGCCATCTTGCTCCGTGACAAAGAGTTGAACCAACGAGACCTAGAACGCTACTAATGATAACAACCGATAAAACCCAAACTTACGTTTCTGTGAGGAAACAAGTGATGGGTTGTGGGTAAAAGTTGGATAGGACTGGCCTACTTTGGTTCATGTCTATGATAACGTCAGTCTTAGGACACCCGTGATTCGTTTCCTATTGTTACATTTCTCGCTAAATGACGGTTAACTAGCGGAGCGCATCTTGCTCTAGATAATGCTGGTTAGAAGATGTCGCTTCAGAGATTGTCGAATGTGAACTGCACTGGCACGTGAACATGCCGGTTAAATACATCCGTGATCAGTTATCTACAAGAATGTGCCGTTTTGGCTTATCTCATGGATGGAAGTTTCTTGTTTGTAATTGGTGTCGAAGTACTTTGAGTACTTTTGGGTATTCGGGCACTTCTAGCATGTGGTTGAGTATGATACGAAATTATGTGAACGCAATTAGTGAAAATATGTGAACATGTATATTAGGTTACATTCTGGCCGTTCTACAAACTAATTCGAAATCATTTGACTGACTGGTTTGACCGTCCGGTCTTTTCTCATCTAGTTTGCCTCATCACTATGATCGCATACGCACTGTTTCCTAAACAGAGAGGAGTTATGTCTATGCCCCCAATTTCGTCTTTCACTACTTATCTATCTTCGTTGTAAACCCCTTCTTACTGGCCTGAAAATAGTGCACGATATATGCCACATACTACAGACAACCATCTAAGCATCACGTTGACAATTATCTTATTCTTCACTTTGCTGACAAATACTACTCCATTAATCAGGACAAGCGCTAGCAATTGAAAAACGGATCCATAAAAATCTGTAAATCACTGCATTTTAAGTGGAACAGCAACCACTTGGATGAGTTCCTCTGACATTCTAGTGCAAGAATAATAAAGGTTTGCCGGCACTAGCTGCTTCCATCCCGTGCACGTTGAATTGGGACATGAACGATGGTTAGGTCGTCTTAACCAGTTCCGATTGGAAAGTAGTTATTCGTATAAAGGAAGAGTTACACTCTATACTCCAGTCGCGTCGTCTTCAGTAGGACGCAGTTTTCTGTATGTTGGCAAGATACGCGTGGAACAAGTGGGCGTCGCTGTTTCAGAAGCTCGTCAGAGGATCATATCTGAGGATTTGCCTATCGACTGCTTGGGTCATATGGTTTTTCCATTTGTCGCACTCCATACATACTTGGATTATTGGGTATATAATCACCAATAATTGCATCGCAGGTGCTTGATGGAATTAGATAAACAATACAGCAGTCACGGATGACGACTACATAGATCACTTTGACAGTGATAATCAGCACCTAACCTGACGATCGGAGTCACCAACCCTGGTTTGTTCTAATGTTTCCCAGCAGACTTGTTGGCATAGTGGTATTGTAATTAAGTGAAAGTATGAATGACGCATCAAGTAGTAGACATCCTGGTTGTCCGTCCAAGCTTTCACGACAGTTTTCACCTTCAACTAGTTTTGAAGGTCGGATCACAAGCTGATGACATTAAAGCTAAGCCGAAGCACTCTATTCTATTCGAATGTGTAACCAATAAGCAACTAGTCGACAAGACGGGAAGAAGGTAAAATCGACTGATCAAGTGCGTTTCGTCTGCCACCTCACGACTGCTAACACCACAGTACAACCTTACGTGCGTTGAGGACCACAATCTTCCTGATTCGTCAGTCCAATCATATACCAATCATATACCAATCATATACTGGTCTGACTGACACTAATAAATAGGGAACCGCGATGATCCTGGACTGCATTAGTGATCCAGGTGACGCTCGAGGTAGGTCCTGATGTTTCATTTTATAGGTTTACTTGTTGTCGAATTAAATTGAATGGTAACGCTAAAGCTGGCGCAATTCTCATTTGGTCACCAATTCTCTCCACAGCATCAAGCGGTATGCTACACTCAGAGACTCACGACGATTTTCGACGATTTTGCCAAATCGTGGCCACAGCCGTGGTGGACTCGTGGAGTGAGAAGGAAAAGAGCAAAGGATGTGTGTCAAGGAGAGCACCAGGTTTATGGCCTTCAGAATTCGTTAGGTGCAAGACGGATTTTGAGCGTGTAACCGTCCTGATGCGTATTCCATCTGTTCGACAATTCACGCTATTTCCCGGTAAGCGCGAATGAGCGATTTGTTGAATTTCGATTTGTGATTGTGATCATATTTCTCGTTAATGTAAGATAAGTGTTTGACCAGCAGAACGAAAGTACAGGTAATTTAAATTATGGCCTTATGCATCATTATGAACATTCTTATCATGTTGTTTTCCGTTAAATCCGTCTCACTGTGGTTACTCTTAACCAACATTACGTATGTACAATGAGCAGCTTATTTAATTCAACGTCACCCTTGTGTTTTATATTCTCAACTGAAATAATCCACCTCCTGCTCTGCCGAAGTTACCCTCTGCCTAAAGAAATAGTCAGCTAATTAGAATGCCGTAAACATTACTATTTATTCCTGTCTGAATTAAAGATTCTCCATTTTCTCAAACAGAGTGTAAGCAGCCCTTTTCCACCGAATCTCAAAAGCGACAATGTTGCTGTAAGGTTGTCTGTCAGTTAGATAGGTCGAAAAGTTGCAAATACAGAGATCTGGGTTTTGACCAGTTGTGGTGGATTATCAGGCCGGAGGGGCGAGTATTGAACCACTCGGCGGAATGCCTCAACGCGGGGAAGGCACGTCCACAAACCCTCAACGATCGGATGGCGGACAACGGAGGCAATCGGATGACGCCTTTTCGCTACACAATGTATAGTGTGTTTAAATTCCACTGAATTCGCAATGAAACTTTACGTCAGTGGTCTGTTCAGATCTGAGTTCACTAGCTATTGCCCCCACACATGGAACTGCATGAAAATTGTGTATTGTCTAGACAGTCTACGCGCGTGACGGCTGTTCGTATTCTCAAGCGAGTCGTAAACACTGCTGCCGCCGTCGTGCCTAATTCGTAGTTGAAAATGTGTGCATGAACTCAGTCTGAACTGCCACTAAGACCATACCGCATGGTCCCGTTACGTACCATAAACTATGAATATATTCTCAATCGTGCCACTCTGTTGGACTATGCCATTGGGTCAAAAAGTCCCGAGGAAAAAATGAAGGGCGTATAATCGCTGTTGCACCATAGCCGGCCTTTCTCAGGGTCATACACTACCGTATTACTTTTGATATGTATAGATCAGGGCCTGTACTTAACTGCGTGTTGGTGGCTACATTCACGGGATCAGATTTGAGTCACACAAGCAGGCAGTTCGATTGTCCGTATAGATGCATTGACAGTTTGGCACCGGCTATGACTAACCAGCATACTGTGCGGGAAACTACTGGAATGTGGAGAACGGTCCACTTCCGTCACATCTCGACACGACTCTAGGAGTTCGGATGGCAAGAAACTAATCGTCTGATAAAAGGTTCACATATATCTTTGTTCAAACTGATATTCGTGTGGACGATCAGCAGGAATGGGAAAAGTTTGCCTGCGATGCAGAATTAAAATGTCACCGGAAGGAAGCATAACGTGGAATGTCATTTGCAACCCCTGCTTACCGGGGTGAATCACAGTCATGAGAGCTTAATAGTATCCGTTCCACTTCCTAGTCAGTGTGTTCGCCTTGGTAACGGGATAAAATAACCATCTCCTGTCAAACTTTAGAGGCCTCACAAGACAGATTGGTCTTGACAACACTCCCATCACATAGGAATAAACTACTTGAATGTGTAATGCTAACATTTTGATGAGTGACCAAACCACCACATTGAAACCCGCTTGTTTGAACTGGTGTTTAATTTTCCCTCATGAAGCTGGCAGATATTTCTATCTCAGCATACTTTGGGGTGATTCCTCTCTGTGCTTAGTTCACTAGAAATGGCTGCGAAGGATTTAAATCTCGGTTACTACATACTCTTCTCAAACTTAGATAAAACGGAACTTATTTCCTGTCGTTCCCGAGTCAGTGTGTCAAAAACTCAGTTTATTATCTAGTGAAGGAAACCTTTGTCATTTTCCTCCGTTCATTTTGCGTTAATTTGCCATCTTGGATCGGCCTTGGGTAGTCGCGCTCTCTGTCTCCCCGGGCTGCCAGTACTCAGTAGATTGGTCAGACGTAGATTGTCACTTTGCCATTTCATTACGGCCTACCCACGATTAATCTAACTTAACGCATTGAAGCCTCAAATGAAGGAGGTTGTAACAAGTGAGATGATGAAGTTTGTTTTATTTCCGGGGACCGAACCAAACCCGTATGCAACACTCGCTCATATCTACCGCAACTTTTCCGACTCTCACTCTTTCAGAATGAGCGGAGCAGGTCACTGTCGCTATTGACGTCGTAGTGAAAAGTGATTACGCGATTACGAACTACTGCTGTTGTGATCCAAGAACGCGGATGACACAAGGGTTATTTATTTGACAAAGCAATACACGGGTTAATCATGTAAACCAGACCTGTCACAAAACCACTCATTTGCACGCAGTATTCGGTCTCAGACAGTCTCGGCTACCATAGATGTAAGTGCTCAGTTCCATTGAGTAGCAGGGACTGTTATGGGTGATGCTGCACTTTGATGATCCTTTCTGTCGTCCTTTTGTGGCTTGTACGATGTCAAAATATATGCCCTGCACCTGCTACTGAATAGCCGCGGTATCAGTAGTGTAATACGGCCGCTCAACTTCACTGCACTACAGTTGTTTGACAGGCCATCGTTTTTCACTCAACAACATGTGTAACTCTATCCGTTTACCTGACCTAGTTTTAGTGCCCCCGCGCCCTTCATGCTGACAGGCAAATATTACCCAATTGTTAATGGAGATTATAGGCACTGACAGGTGTAGGTAACCCAGGTAGTGAGTTACACATTCTCCGTGTGTAATCTGTTCCGTGTGCGTAATGTCAACTTACCTGCTCACGTTTTTGTTCCAGAGTGTGAATCAAAATTAGCCGAAAATATGGAAATCTCTATCCGCCCACTAGTGACGAACGATCAGACGAGTCATTTTGTGAACTTGGCTGCTGGGTCAATGATGGTTTGAAACGTCGAGTAAAAGGCAACCGCCTTCTGTTAACTAGTTTTAGCATGACTCATAAATGTACCGTTGAATTTAAGTAATTTTACCACTGAGTACCATTTTGTTCTATTAGACATGGCAGCCACAGGACAAATGCAGGTTAATCGGGTCTACCAGGGCAATTAGGCGATTGTGACTGCTGTGGGATTCTTTGTTTATTTGCCATATATCTCTCCTCAACCACATTAGAGCCGCAGATCACATCATGTGAAATTGCTATTTCTGACTAATATGTTTCATTCTTCCTCTGCGTCAGCAAATCAAAGTTCAGTTTGTCGGTCCAGCCTGAAAAGCGATTCCAAGTCCGAAGAACTGCGTGGATTGGGCAATTATGCGTGGCAACGTCATCAGATTTCACAGGCACTATCGTTCTATACGAAAGCGGTGTTACATGCAGCCAGTCCGGAAAAGCGCGCATTGGCATTCGCGAATCGCTCGTGTGTATTGCTCCGTGTTGGCGCTAATCAGGCCGTGTTGGACGACATAACACACGCACTGGAGGTAATTATCTGGGCATCCCACATGGCTTTATTGTACAGTCAGCTTTGGATTTAATCTTTACAGTCTCGTTCGTCTAAAATGATAAACCAACCTGTTCAAATGGTGTAGGACAGCGCCGTATTTGCTAGAGGGCACATTAGGAGAAAACATATTCAGGGTTCACTTAGTTTCGAAAACAACTTAGATGGTTGCATCCACAGTGCAGTCATTTTACTCGCAGTTTGGTAGGTCCTCAGTGGAAACAGCACGTTGATTCTGGTCAGAATCAATGGAATTTATTTTCGGATTAACACAAGTAGAGATGGAAGTACGATGGCAATGCCTCCGTTGCGAAGCTCGATCAACCAAACCTTCACATCCAGTCACACGATGTTACCGCTCCGCTCCCCATCCGTCGAAATCGGCCTTCATAACATCAGTATTAGATGTTCTAATACATACATCCTACTGATTGAACTATGGTACTGTAAACCGTTCATACATATCCTCCTTTGTTGATTACGTTAAATGCTAGCCTAACACTTACCGTATTGTTTCACGTAATATATTCTGAACTGATAATATGAACTCTCCCTTCTGTTTATCCTGTGCTACCTCCTTGAATTATTTACGCCACCGCATTATTGACTGACACTTGCAGACGGTTAAATTCTGTGCTCAGAGTTCACTTGGTTGTAGGTCTATACTCTGCTAACCATTACTCATTTCTGAACAGAATCAGTTTTATCCGAGTGAACCATCAGTATTTTGTATTATTCTATGTGAAGCGAGGGCATTAGAGCTGCCTCAATAGGCTGTATATAGCCGTGGATTCTGACTGATTCTACACATCTTCCCAATTACTCAGGTCTTACATAAGTATTCATCACCCATAACTATCGGATTACGGTTCTGGGTCTGTTTAGATTTTACTGCATATCGCCATCTCACAAGTTGTCGTGTATACGGGTACCAGGTCATGAACACACGCATAATTAAATGCACTCTGCAACCAATAAAATGTATACGTGTTTCAGAACAACTACCCAACCCAGAAGCGACCGCGGCTGCACGTACGCCGGGCTCAAGCACTCTTGCTCATGGAGAGAGTAGACGAAGCACGTGCCGCGTTCCTTGAAGCTCGAGACTCTATCCAAGACGGGGCCAACTCGAGCACCCTCGATCTTCTAATCACCAATGGTCTGCAGCGTTGTGCGGCGTTGGCGATTGCTCGGCCCACAGGCAGACCGATTACATTCCGTGCTACACACAATTCAGTAGCGTATATCAGTCATCCGAACCCTCCAACGCACCGCCTTAATCGCAACAGCTTCGATCAGGATCATTCTCCTAATCGACTATCTACCACTGTTAATGCGGACAGCCAGTCAGTCCGACCTGATCTAGCGTACAAAATACATTACGGTGATGACAACGTTGGATGGCAGCTTATTGCTGACAGAGACTTGCTCCCTGGTATGTCCGTAATTTCATTATTTGCCGACGGTTTTTTGACATACAAATATACCGAATACCGATTGTGAGTTCCGCGATGATTGTCCCTGAACTTACTCCTCATTACTGTTTTTCTGTCACATCGTTGATGATGATATGTGTGATTGCGTTCGAGTGACAGATATCTGAATTGGTCAGTTCAAGGTGTTATTACTATATTTTGAAACTAGTGCTGGGCCTGAGCTAAGTCAGATACTACATTTCTGTGTTACGGGACACATCAGAATTGGCGTCGCGTAGATCTACAACTTCGTATGATGGATTCCTGTACGCTTGAGAGTCCGAATACCCGTACTTCGTCCAAAGAAATCGGAAACTATTTGGAACGCCTCGAAATATGGTGTCCCACTGGGAAAGAACTGAAGACGGAAAAGAGAATCGCTCACTTTCCCACAGTAATTTGTAAAGATGTGTACATCTTCATGAAAAACTTGTAATTCCCTGATCCATCCACTTCTCTTTCCTTCTAATTTTTAACAAAACTACTATTCTCAAATGTTCAGTCTGTAAATTTCGAAGCAGCAGAACGAACCGAATTTCATAGGCTTGGGAGGGAAAAAATCGGGATACCAGGCATTTCGTTCTCAAAATCCTGACTCAAGCAGCTCGGTGTAATTTGGAAGATCAGTTGCAAACTCAACTTCGTAGTCGTTTGATCGTTGGAATCAATAGGCGTGGTCTACAACAAATGCTGTTACTACTTGTGAGTTCCACCTTCCAGTCAGCTGAAACATTATTAGAACAGTATCATGACGTTAGAACTGTTGTGAAAAACGAATCGATGATTTTACTTAGCAACACCTATATGAGAAGACCATAGGGTCAACAAAGGTTCCTGTTTAGAGAGGTAAATATTCGGAACGCAATATGTAATACTCGGCCTTCACCTGATTCAAATGCTATCCAACGGTGGGTCGGTTGTAAGTCATGTGGTAGTAACCATTCTCGATTGACTTGTCGACTTCTACGTCACAGACGTGATAAAAGTGGACACATTGAATTCGTTTGTCACTGTTTAAAATATTCTTTTACACAATCTAATTTTATCATTACTTCTGTTGATTTCATTGATCACATTAAACGAAACTATTTAGTTGACAATTCCACTGAGCACCCACTCATTGTGGACAGTGGCAGCGTCGAAACAGTTCACGGCTAAACTTTCATAAAGTGCCCGGAGATGGTAACTATGGGACGTTCTGAAGCATTTGTCAAACGTATAACTTGACACGATTTAACAAGTCTTGGTTACTATCAATTCAAATATCCTGGTTCTCAGCCCTATGTTGGTAGGCGCTGTTTTGGTTATTGATCATGGTCTATTAATTGTGATGGTTCCAGCGATACGAAGATGCAGCACTTGACTTAGCATGAACCCATAGCTAGTTTCGACATGGCGGTAATAACACATCGAACTGAGCAATTCAGATATTTGTTTCTCAAGCGATACTGTACATATTATCATGAAGGATGTACTAGAACCACAGTAATGAGAAATTGGTTTAGTGACAATCATCACATGTTTAGTTCAGGGTTTGTGGTCGCAATCAGCATTGCTTGATTGTATAATCCGTTAAAACCGATGAGAGAGATTAGTGATTCAACTGCTTGATGAGTACTTAATTTATTTAGGGTGTAGAGTATTACGAATTGGACAAATGAATTGATGTGGGTGGGGGCGTGCAGTGTCTATCATCCAGTATTCGAACCATTATCCGAAGCAGATGAACAAGATCATGATTTATTTCGCATTCATTTCAGGCGAGCTAGTATTGATCGAACGACCGTTTGTTCGTCGACTCAATTCCAGTAGCATCGAGAGGGATTGTTACAACTGTCTCAAACGATATCACGATCTGTATCCTTGCCGTGGATGTTCAGAAGTAAGTCAGAATTCATCGGTCATATTAGAATGAATTTGTAACCGTTTGGCTTCGGCAGAATACCAATTATCCTGACTGACAATATGTGAGAGTTGGCTGCTGAACATCAGAAGAATGGTGTCATTAATGGCTCACGGTGATCGTCAGTGGGATTTGCAGTTTGTTCATATTTATTATGTGGTCAACTGAATATGTGCACAAGATTAGACCAAACTTATCTGATTAATCCTGAAGGACTAAGTTGTGGGATAATGTCGAATGTATTCAAAGAACCTTAAAACTGAAAGAACTTGAACGATTCTCTTGTCTTATACGTGGATTGAAACATAACTTTCTCATGCAACTTGTTGATCTCCTCCATTCATATTTTGCCCAACACGCTGTTATTGCCGTCCCTTTGGAAAATCGCAGATCGGGTTCTGTTCACGAGCTTGTGAACAAGCCGTTTGGACAATATCTACGGATTCTTCGACCAGAAAGCAGGATGCTGTTTGTCACCCGTTTGAATGCGGCCAAATTGCCCGATTTCCGAATGGTAAATTTAATAGGTGGAGGTGGTCACAAGGTGACGTAATCGAAAACAGGGCTGGACTAGCACGGTACCAGGCTTTGTTCCATGAAAATTCACCGAAGACTGAACGGATTGTTGGACCGCAACTTTGTTGGCTGGCGTTCGCCTCTATTACTCAGACACCACCACAAGCGATACGGTCTCTTGCCCAGGTAAATTCCCAGGAATCTGTTTGCCCATCATCTGTTGATAACTGTGATACTTTTGGTCGAGTGTACTGTCAATAATGTTGAAGCATTGCAGATATCCGCGAATGAGTTCTATTTTGTCCCACTATAATCCAAATTGTGTAATCAGCCCAAGTAAAACGAAAATGAGAAACACGACTAAGCTTTCTGAGAGAAATAACGTGTAGAAATGAAGTATGAGGAAGGTATCAAGCCGTACTTCTATTTTAATTAGGTTGCCACTGCGATCAACGTATTTATTCCACTATCCATCGATAAACAATGAAGTGCGCAATTTATTGATTTTATATTTATATATGCAGATCAGGCTGTCACTTCAGCTGAGGGTTATGAGTTGTTTGTGTGAAGTTACAAAGAGTAAACGATGTGTGTAGTTTTATTTGTGTGTGTACGTTCAACTGTACGGTTAGACATTAAAATAACTAAGTTGGGTAACCATATGTGAAGCGAACATGAACGAAACAGATGGCAAATTGACCAGCGTAAATTTTTCCCGTAGGATTGTATATTTATGTATGGTTAGAACTGATTTATTCGCTAGTGTCTCCGATGAATTTTCATAACAGGGATTGTCACTGAAACCTGGAGTGGACCAGGTTGACAGCGCAGTGCCTCGACGCTCTCAGTCTGTCTTGTCTGCGTTTTCCGGTGTTCACGAACCACCTCTTCCTGACCTGTGTGATGCAGGTCTGCTCTCAGTTGGCTGGTTGCGAACATTTTCGGAAAAGCGTGATGCACCGAATCTTTGGCAAAACACTATTGTTGCCGTCTTTCTCACGCACTGTTTGAAGGTAGGTCAAGTAGGACTGTTTAGTCAGTACTGACCATGTCATCGTGATACACTTGTCTCACCCACCAATTTGGCTCGAAGCCTATTCACTCTAAAGGATTAGTTTCACATGGCATTTGATCATAAACATTCCATGACAGGATTTTGACTTGAACTGGTGGTTCACTTCTTCAACTTTCTTATACGGGTCGCTCGTGATGTCAGAATCACAATATTTTACACTGAGTACGACCGCATGTGTGTTGGCATTCAAATATGTGACACGTCCTCTTAGTTTTATCCACATAAACCAGAATGAAATCGGTTGTATGGTTTTTGTTTCCGATAATTCTTCAAGAAATGGTTTCAGTTCCTTGTTTCCTTCACTATAATCTACTTGGGGTTCTTGACGCCGCCGACTGTTCAGCCGATTGCGTATAGTTGTGGGCACGAGCCTCGATCGTCTTGGTTCGCCCAGCTAGAGTTGCACATCTGCACACATGTAAACAGCCCTTGAGAGCTGGACATTCAGCGGGTGAATTTGACATGAATGATACGCCTTCCTGCCCACGTAAGATCACTGATTCTTGATTTCGCGTTAGTCAGTCACAGGATTTGTGAATGAATAAAGGAGTATAGGACGGAGATTATACCGTGCGCCAAATGTGACAATATGGAAGCCTTCTATATTTTTAGGTCTGTGTTCTCTAATTTTCCTATAAAAACAGCTATTCTGTACTTTTCAAACGAGCTCAGCTTGCTATTGAAGCATGTCTCCCGGTATTAGATCATTCGCCTCTGTGGTATGCTCCGTATCAAACGGGCAGTTTTATGGACAATCAAGTTGGATCAACAGAATATTGTTAGTTCAATGAATGGCCGAGATAGTCTATCATGTCAAGTGACAACGTGAAGCGATAAGTTATCAGTATGATAATTTATGAATTTTTCGCTAAAAGCGGTGAGAAGAGGATTGTTATGGTACTCAACAGTTATAGAAATAAGGCATAAATAATGAAGCAAGTGAACACTAATCATTACAAAATGTGATGATATTTCCTACGGTTATGGATGGTGAAGGCATTTTAATCGGGTTCTACTTAGCCCTTTTCGATGGTCCACGAATTCCGGACTAGCAGGAATGTGCAGACAACAGCGACTGTTACAGACTATGCAAGGCTGTGCCTGGCCTCTCACGTAGTGGATCAGAGTGGTTAGGATCGATGAGATCTGTCCCGAACAACAAAAGCGAGATGTTCCCACCCGAGTGGGCTAAAGCAATGGTGATAGATATCTGTGATGAGTTGAATAGAGCGGGGGAAAGTATGACATTACATTACGTATGATCTGGTAGGTTTTGTTGTGCATTCACTAATGTCCACTATAGAAGACCGAAATATATTTATCCCCATTCAAAAAATACTAAGTAAGTTTGACGCTTTTTCGGTTATCAGTCGTTCAGCACCAGTACCACAAACAGTTTGGCTCACAAATTTAAAACGGAGATTTATCTAGCATATCAAATGTATACATACGTATACGCGGAGAGCACAAGTTCATTTTTGCGACGTAGTATATTATACTGTTTGTTTACCTCTATTAAAGGCCGGAGGTTACAAACTTGACTGGGATGACAACTGTTTTTTGAATCCGAACGGAGACATACTTCTCGTTGATGAGCAACCTCTTCCAGCATCGTGGGCTGCTGCCTGTTTGCTGCATCAATTACAGTGATTCCCAATCGCTTCACAAGACATAACACGCATAGTCTACAGAAATGATGCTAGTGATCCGTCGGAGAATCCCGGTATAGTCTGGGAACGTATGGGACACGATGGATACGCCAAAGGTGTGTATCCGATTATGTCATTGAGATCACACTCCTGTGATATAAACACTCACGCAGTGTATACGGCAGACGGCATCTGTGCTCTGTTTACGTCGAAGCAAATCAAACGTGGTGAAGCATTATCCAGAAGCGTAGGAGGTAACATCTTTCTGCACAATCGAAGTGAACGACAGGATAAGCTGCGGCAATATTACTTGATGGAATGCCAGTGTGTACCATGTTGCGAGAATTGGTCACCTCACGATCTGACAATAAGAATTCGTTGCCCTTTGCGTCGAAAGACAGCGCCTCTAAATGGACTCAACACCCAAAATCTACATAGCGGAAGAACTTGTTGTTGCCCAAGGAAACGTCTCCGCCGTTTTCTGGAAAGATGTGAGACTTTGTGTCACAACGCGAAGAAAATGGCAAACACGATACTGGTGGAATTTCGTGACATCCTATTTCATAGCATTCCTCAAGAGCTAATGAATAAGCAACTTGTTGGTCTCACGAGAATGTTGAGTTCTGTGGGACTGGATGGACTGCTCGTCCGACCCTCATACATAATGGTTGGACTCCAGGAACATCTTATACAACTGCTTTCTTTACGTTATGGCTGTTGTGTGGCAGAACCCGGTGTTTACATCAGTGATCCCGAATTATCGAGCAGTACGTGCATCTTTCAGTTTAATCAAAATCTGGAGAATGACGGATGAAATCTACTGGACCACCGCCTGCCACAATTTGTTCAACTTGTCAGCCGTATGTTTTCCATCCATGTTTTAATAAATTATATTTACGGTTGAACGCTGTATTTTCTCATTTTGGAGTGGTGTTTGTTACAATACAGAACGATGACCCCTACTGCTGACAACGGTGATTCTATCAAGCTTGCTAGCAGTGATTGTGGCTGTGTGAAAGGGTTTTAGTTCATTCGGTTGAATCATAAGTCAACCGACTCTAGAACGACATGTCCAGAACCAAATGAATAACTCTTTCGTTACCATCGTTATTTATATATGTTCGTCATAACGTTAACCACGGACCGGTGAACATACTAATTGTTGGTATTTATGTTGGCGCGACGTTATTATGAGTCTGCATAGACTGGTCATATGAATCCAATTCGAAGTAACTCTATTGGGTACTGAAGTTTACTTGCTTGCATGTGCCATCGGATATATATACGCATTGCAGAGAGGAAGTCCGCCACATCGTTTAGACTTATGTCGTATTTACACACTTTCTTTTGTAAGTAGGAGAACTACTACAAATACCCCGAACCTCATTGTCACACCTCCCGTGTACTATTCGGTCAAGCAACAACCCAGGATGCACCTGATGGGATGCGACGATCAACATCAAACCAACTCGTGTTTTCTTAATTTCACAAGAAATGATTACCCACAGAACGACACGTAAGCATTCAGACTTCCCTGCAGATAAGTATGTCTGGCTCAACAGCAGAGTATGTGCGAAACTTGGATCAGTGAACAGTTCTCATAGAAATACTCTACCTACGAAAAACATCTCCCACAGTCGTTGTCACCACTCGCCAAACTAGGATGGTTACCGATTGTTCTGTTTTCATGAAGCTAAGTGTGAAATGGCCGAAAAAGAAATACAGTAATATTCCACGAGTTTTGACAACCTACAGCCGAGAAACTAAGTAGTGTTAACTAAGAAGAGGTAGGACAGTCTCACTATCTTGCCAATGTTCCCGATCACCTTAGTGTGCGGGTTGCATGCAATCCATTTTCGACTGAAGTATGCGCGTTGTTTATTTAATCACCCGGTCTAGCACATCGATCCATTTTTGCTTAGGTGAACGGGATTAACTCGGTGTATAATGCATTTAATGAGATAACATATCTGTAGTCAAACATCGGAAATGAAGTGTATTTTGAGCTGCTGAGTTCGTAGTAAGAAACGTCCGTTCCGGGTATCCTCAGAGATCCTGTTGCACTACAAAGTTTGTGCAAATATATATCAATATTAAGATCGATGTTTTACAGGTTCTGTAGAAGTGTTCGTGACCGAAGCAATTATCATGTTGTGCGCATTCTTCAGTCTGTTCCTGGTTGTAGATGCAAGAAGATAACTGATCAGATAAACTACAAGACAACCGACGTCCAGCAAGACTCTTCCTAAGAAAAAGTTTACAACACTTTTCTCCGGTAACTTACTGCATCAAATCATTGTGGATCAGAATGTCTAAAACTATTTCGTTACAGATTTGTCATACCCTCTTCAGGAAAAACCACGACAAAACTACACAGGCGGTTCAAGTGCATTACGCGCCTAGAAGAAACCAATAGGATTCCGTCAGTTCCACTTTCTTTCAAAACTTCACTATACGGTTTCAGCATGCTTCGAACGAGCGTTTCAAAAGTTCCTTTAAGTCAACAACTAAACCGGAAGCTTTGGCTTCTGGGCATCCTGTCCAAACCAGCAATTCCCAATGGTTCCCAATTGGAACTCGAGTCCCATTACAAACTGACAATTTGAAAACTTTAATTCCAACAGATAACCATCATGCTGCTTTTGCGTACGTCATGCATGTTGATGCGTTTTCCTTTCATAATATAGTAGCTTTGTTCATCTGCTCTCTAATAACTGATGGAAAGAAACAACTGAATATAGTTTTTTTATCAATAACTCTGAAAGTGTCATGCAGATTTCCAAGAAGTATGGCTTCCGGTCCACTTCAGATGATGCTGGAGCTATTGCTGATTCCGCTTGACCCAATTGTTTAATGCCCGCCGTGTAAATTATATCGAACGTTACTCCTCATGCATTTGTTTTACTCATTTTGCATTCGACGTTCTGTTGAATGCCAGTCGGTTGATTAGACGCTTATCTCATTCTATTAAAACACCTAGACGTCCTCGTGCGTGAGCTTATTTACTCGGTATGATTTTAATTGACTTTCGATTTACGGCAATTTTCGATCCATATAGTAGTACACCGGTGTCGTATGGAGCGGCATGAAAATGTGGGCTTGTTTGCTAGCTCACAATACTACTTATCAATTGGGTTTCAATTATTGGCCGATGATGAGAGTAATGAGGCATCGCCAGTTACATGACTTTCTTGCTAAATGTGGCTTTATTTCCACTGCATTAGTATACGGCGTGTGGCAGCCACAGCTATGCAACATATGCACATTGGCGCTATGAATTTAATGTCTGTTTTTGTCTCACTGACGACTGAAACGAACATGATTAGTCCATGATCGTACAGTTGTCGAATATCCTATATTATTAGAATATTTAACAGTAATTTACGAGAAATCACTGCTGTGATCTATTCGCCAACGAAATTGTCTAGTTTCATCATCTGAACATTTTTTGATAGTGTGTGAAAGGAGGACAGAATGATACTCCTGGGAATCAGTGATAAACGGGTTGTGGTATGCCTGAAAAGCATGTGAAATTAACCTAGAATGCAGTCTCTTCTTGAGAAGACTTTAGCAAAAATTGCCAGCGTACTGAACAGAAAGCTGCTCACTTGTTACGAAGATGATACTAAAACCGACTTGTCATGCGGAAACTATTTGCAGTGTGTGATGAAATTGATTACCGTTCTGTTCCAGTTCCCCACATATAGTCATCAACGCAAAATGAATTTAAATGATTGGAGCGGATGGAAATATATGTGCTGTTTACCGCAAACGTCGTATGTGGTTTTGGATTATCTTTAGGTTTTGACCACAACTGTATGTCAAAGACTAGTTGGTCATAAAGGGAATCCATGCAAGAACGCCGGTTACATAGTTAACCAATCGCAGCACCCAGAAATCTGAGCAAATTAGGCAACACTTAATAACAGAGTGTAGAAACCATCAAGTTACTTATAACCATCACACAACCATGATCTGAACCTATTTAGTTGAGACTGATTAGAGCAGACATCTGACTTCCTACAAATAAGCAAGAAGGTAGACAGTTTGTGTGAAGTAGGCGATTCACTAGGAAAGTATGTACTAGGCTCAGAATTAAAACACGATTTCAATCCAGACTAACAGGCCAGTTGGCGATTTGCAAGAAAGTTATTAAAGCCTCTGGCAACTACTCCAGATACTTGGGTTTGGTTGGAATGCTTTCAGAAGCCAAGTATCATCAGTTCTGTTTAATTTTTCTATCCACCAAGGTTTATTGTTAACAGTTTAAGAATGTAGCGGATCTATACATGTATGCAACGATGATGGACTGACCGTAGGTTGGGTTTCGGCTGTAAAACATCAAGTGTCCAATACACGCAGAAGACAAAACGAATATGCCAAAATGAACACCAGCACAATGTTTTCCAAAATGAACTTCGGTAGTTCTCATCCACAAATCAGGCTGGGCACGTTCCCCATCATCGACACAATAGGAAAAACATACTGAATTGTTTGGTTACAATGGCCGACAATTCTACATGTATTTGGTACCCCCCTTCTCAAAGTGAATCAGATACAACGCGCGTTACTATATCTCTCTATAGACTCGCATCTCAGTATTCTTTGCTTAAGTGATTTTTGGTGAACATCCGTTATTCATCAAAGTAAAGTTTATCACACTACATACGATTAACTGCTAGAAGATTCTTGAAATTTTACACCGCAGGGCGATGGTGGTTAGACCGAGCCCACTCTCCTTCGCTGAGATTCGCTTTGAATCTAATAATTGTCAACCATACAGAGAAACGAGCGCGTAACCTATTGCAGTGTTGAATGTAACACCAGTTAACTTATGTCAATTGCTCTCGTGCAAAGTACTCAAAACTGTGGGTATCCGGGCCTACCTCCAGGCCATCAGAACCAATTACGATGCGGTTTAAATGGATGTATGACTCAGATATTACCTAACGGAAGTACCGATGTCATTCTTTCGCAAACTAATAAAATTACACAGATTTTATCACGACTTTTCATGAAATAAATCCCGAAAACCCAGAGGCGATTAAAGACATTTAGGTAAACATAAGTTTTGATAGTTCATCTTCAGACCGGAATCGATATTGGGTTACCACCATTGAAATTGAAAGAGTCTCTGCTCCGTTGCACTTTTGAAGTACAACTGCTGTTCAACGGTGTGCTGTATCGGCAGATAGACGGCGTAGCATTGGAATTTCCGGTCGGACCTCTCCTTGCTGATATGGGATATGGGAAAGCTTAAACGCACTACGCCTCAATCCACCATCAGCCAGTTCAGTCATTACAACCGATACGTGGACGATATATTTATTGTAGCCAGTTCGGATACTAATATGCACACAGTACTCGATATATTTAATCGCGCCCATCAGTCAGTTAAGTTTACACTTGAGGAGGGGACGGGAAACGAGATATCTTTCCTAGATGTTCGTTTCCACTGATTGATAGACGGAACTATTCAACACAAGATTCATTGAAAGATTACGTGGACAGGTCAGTTCACAAACCTCCACCGTTCGGTACCCCCAAAAACAGAAGTGAAATCTAGTGCGCTGCCTGACTGATAGAGCATACAAAATTTGCTCAACAAAAAGTGAACTCGAATTCAGAAAGAACGTACTTCGTGATAACGGCTACCCGGAATAATTTATCGCTAGAAATATGATCAAACTATCACCTAAACCTGAAGTACATGAACTAAGAAAGAAGCCTGTGTTTATTCGAGTGCCATTCAAAGGTGACAGTGCCGAAGAATGTTTGACAAATAGGCTCAAACATAATCAGCAGGATCTATGCTACAGATGAACTTCGTATTCAATTCCCCACATTCCCAATCCTCAGGTTTCATAACAAAGATAGACCAACAGTTCAGACCTCATCTATGTGTATCTACTCATTCACTTGTTCCTGTGGAGCAGGTTATATCTGTGGAACGTCAAGACAGCTTTCGAAGCGCATCCGAGAACACCGCCGACGGTAGCTTGGACACGGGGAATCATGATCAGTCAACAGTGCTATCCTCGATCATCTGGTTGAAAGTGGGCACCGGGTGAAAACCGATCAGCGGTTTACTCTAAGGCGAACATTTATGTTTGACCAGGCACCACCTATGTGAAAGAAACACGCTAGAACAAATAGGCATCCTGGAAATGTCGGGTAATTTGGTTCACATATTGACTACTAGTCACGAAGAAGGTTTTTGATGCTTAACGCTTTTGGACTTAGTGATGGCATCCATCCGGTTTACTATAAACTGGTTGCACCACTGTTGATTACATCCAGGGTTATAGAGGGTTAGTCTGATGAGAATCCACTGAATCAGTCGAACCATTTCACACTAGAACACAACACGTAACTACGACTTTCAAACTGATGCTCGTGCCTAACCCGTTTGGGCATTGCTTGTGCATGGCAGACCAAAACGTTGAACGAAGACATGCCAATGTCAGGTATCATTCTGGACTGCACTTAAGCTCCCTTACGAATCACTGCACTCCAATGAACCTGATGATCAACTACAATTGGGACCGAAAAATCCATTCAAGCTACACATGCCAAACAGGGAACCCGGATAAGGACTGTAAATAGTTGGTTACCGAAAATATCCTAAACGGTCAATCAGGTTAGTGCGGTCACACCGTCGCAGATGCACAGAACCGTTCAAGCAACTCAGAAACACATTATAGAATCACTACCACACATCAGCACGGTGACTGTGCGTGAGGGAAGCACTGACGCCCGGTCAGATGTTCTTCGCATAGTGTTTTCAAATAAGGTGCAGCAAATCAAACTTCCAGTAAAATAATTTGTGATTTAACATCTAAGGAAAACATGTGACCTGCGGCTCCTTGTTACACAATTCATTTTTACTCACCTTACGAATAGATACGCGTACGGAACTTAAAGATAATATGTCTATGTTGTGTACGTGTCATCGTAATTCATTTGGGACTATCGAAGAGGTGATATGCTCACCCAGACTGCTTGAATGCATAAAGAACAACATATGTTCATATCGGAAAGAACTGGTGTTCTCTAATAATGTTCATGTCATGATTGCAACTTCTAACGCAAGTGTTCGAACTTATGCACATCTACAGGTAATTTCCCCAAACGAAGAATTTCTCAGTTGACATTTAGTGTGTTTGTTTTTATCCGCCTCAAATCTTTTGCGAACCGCGGCCGCCGACATGTTTGAGGAAGTTAACATACTTAGACTTTGATACACGCAGATTGTGCAAAAATGGCGCAGACTAACCGCGTTTTCATAGTTTTGATGTGACACACTGGCTGAACGACAGAGGTACTCATGGGATTTCAATATTCATAACTTATCAGTGTGTTCGGTAAATTCGGAGGAACTTCTCGACCATAGTCGTATAACGTGTACGATTTTTTTTGGATCACCACGTTTTTAAGAATAGTTCCGTAGATCAAAATCCAAGAGTACACATCTTACTAGCCAAACTTTCTATGTTTCTACACGGAAAGGTGGCGTAAATTTAACGCGAAAGTGCTTGTTTTCACTGCTCTAGCATTAGAAGAGTGAAGCAGTCAACGCAGGCTATCCCCTAAACTTTGCTGAGTGAAACATCGCCGTTGTAACCGGAATCCGACTGGATCTAGACGCTTCGTCCTAAGTGGTTTCAACACATTGACCAGTTTTGGTGGAAGTCGATGTTAACAGTTTTACACAGAAAAGTTTGACATTTTCGCCAATGAAGTAAACTGACAATGTCACTAACAGTCACGTTAGTTTGCTATGTACTTTTATTCAAAGAACATACACATGCACGTGATTTTAGGTCTTACCATTGCCGTTGTAGACCGATTATGCCCACAAGGAGTCGTTGGCGCAGCAACAGCAGTGTCTGCACTACAGCGACAAGTACAATTACGGATGTGCCATGTATACGAGCGACCTTAATAAATGTCACCTACAGAACCGTCAGCTACCAGGACTAGACAAACTATGGTGTAGTCGGCGTGTCATTTGCCAAAATGACAAATTTACGCTATTTGCATACCTAGATTTTGACAGACTTAAATGATAGGAAAAGTACATTTACAGTGAGATCATATGTGTTATCTGAACGCGAATGGTGACAGTTTAATTTGCTTCGGCGAAAATAGGGATTATACATAGACAATCTATTCCGTGACCACCCTTAAGGAATCTTTCGAACTTTCTCGCGAGTCAGTTTGAAACAGGACATTGTTATGAAATATAACGCTGTGACTCACTAAATGGGGCCACAGGACTGAGTAATACCATACGGAGTTTAGTCATTTGACACAGTTGCCCCATAACGTCACAATCTATTCAACTATATTCAACAGGTCAAGGGACGTGCGAAGAAAAAGCCTTCAGCACTCATAACATGGTCAGACGAGTAAACAAGTTGAAGGTCAGTACAATCATAACCATTTTGAGGCCCTTGGCTAACAGAACAAAACCGACTGGCTGTGTGAGCATTAATACAGCTAAAGAAAAGGTATCAATATGAATAACTAAACAACAATATCATCTTCAATGAAGCGTATTCGGGTGCTTGTGAAGACGGAAAATTAAGGATAGCTTCTATGCAGCCATCATTGGATCTTGGTGAAAGCATGGGAATAAGGTAACGAGACTATATTCACAAACATGGACGATGCACCTCTGTGTTTGGACGACATTAAAGGTGCAGATTGATTCACTGAGTCGAACGCACGTTTGTGATCGAAAGAGCCACAATTGTTGGCCGTTGATACGAATGAAGTTGCTCTAGAATGTGGCGAAGGATGAAAAACTCAATAGCACACACCAATTCAAAAATAAAATCCGTCTGTTCTTCTCCAACGTCCAACTCCAAGAGGTGGTGCGACTATAAAGCAGAATGGATGTCAATACCGTGTGTTGTTTGAAAGGATGAAGCATACAGTAAGATTTCAATGTTATTTCTAGCCTTCATGACGGCAGTCAGTGTGACATGTAACACGAAGTAGATGGAGAACATGCTGACATGCAGTTTCCGATTTATGTTAGAAAGGAAGGTTAGGCCTAAACAACAGAGGGGCAAGAATTATGTTCGGTGGCTCGTATAATACAATATATCATAGGTGTCGCATTTAGACGTTCAGCGGATGTATGATATTATGTCGTAGTTTATCTGACGCTAGGCATGTTTGACCTCCGGCTTGGAACTTGTCTTAGTATCCTTCGTTCTGATTTGTCTTCAGCCGCCAGTATCACTCAAACACTGCCTGAGCGGCCTACACGTTCGAGAGACTAGATTTTTAGACACGTGCCTTCGGCTGCTATTAACACATCCCCACAGAAAATACTGTCAACTGGATCCACGTGAGTCTATTGAAACCAAAGGAAATTCACGTGGGTTACGTTTACCAACAAAAACAACAGGTAACTCAATTTTTCCGCGAAAACGAATAGAAAATGGTTCCATAATTAGTGACACTATATCTTAACGACTGTAAGAACAAAATTGATAACTGTTTCATAATATAAAATAGCAGCTGATTCCAAATCTAGAGACGGTCCGATGAAGAGATCTGATAGCGGGGAACAACGAAGGTAGATACAACACAGAAAGATACAAACGCAGAATTCAGAAGTGTTCAGAGGTCAACGAACGGCTACATGGTGCCATGAGGATATCATACAATTGCACTTGCTGTAACAATAGTTCAACAAGTCACTTGAGTGTAAGATGGAAAACAAACCACTGAACGGCAAATCTCTTTTGAACACTTGCCAGAGATGTTAAATTAACGTGAGTGGTCCCCGTGTAAATTATCAACTATACCATATTTGTAACAGTCGAGATTTCTAATACAAGACTGTTAATTGTAGTACATGCCATCAGTAGGCAGACATTTGATTGATAGTCGGCCACAAGCTGATTTCCTTATCGAAACTTTAACCTGGAATCAGGTTGGGGCCTGGGATCAAAAACTGAACATCAGCAAAACCAATGGTTGCATAATTTCACTTATAAGTGTAGAGGATAGACCGAACTTGATGTTGTTATCCTTCCAACACCAGACTGTTTAAACGAAGTGTCAGCTAAATCGTTCAAGTTGTATCAAAACAACAACGGGGACCCCGGACTTCTGCCCGTGAAGTTCTGAGCTAGTGTTTACAATTGGATGTCACTGAACCAAAATCATCTACCTCCATCAGTGAGATAGCAACGACCTTATTCTTGAGAAGTTATGGGCATGTTAATTTTACTAAGGTTAAGAGCTTCTGAGATGAACCAACATGATAATAGTTTGCTGCGCACAGTCAAATAATTTACTTTGCAAATGTCCATTAACTAGTAACACTCACAGTCCTTATGATAATCATCATCCAAACCAGCATCAACATCACTTTGATATAAGTTGGGTTATCACTTTTGTTGGAGTTAGCGCTCAGCTGTTATATGCGTATACACTAAACATGCCACTGTTTTCTAAACCACTTCTTTGCGCGGTATGAGCATGTTGCTAACCTGGGTGTTGCCAACCAAACAAAAATGTCCAACGAAATAATTAATCCTGTTTCATGTTATCTTGTGAATGTGTAACTACTTCTTTCCGTAAGTACAACACACTTAACCATGGAATTCCTTGGTCATCGGCTTATGTTACAAGCACTGAAGTGTCCATGATGGTCCACAAAAATGTTTACGATAAGTCTACATATTTATGTAGGCGAATATGTGACCCAAGTATTTGGTGTATTCTGTATTCGTTCGCACACAGGATGCATAATAATGCTGGCCGTTACCTCATTGACGCAGAGAATTACAATCAGATTACTTTTCAAAATAATTTCTTCCTAGAATAAAGGATGCCCCGCATAACTGAGTAAAAGTTCCAGGCAGGAAATGAATGACACATAATCATGGATAGAACGGTGAGACGATGAAATCAAACCTCGGAACATTCCTCAAGATCGTACTCTTCGAGATTGTTAGGTTCGGATTATACAGATTGCAGTACTGAGTATCTAATTCAAAATCATTTTCAGAGCTAAGTCTAAGTTTATCTCTTCAACAATCATACAAATCAGAAAGCAAAAAATTAGGTGAGTCACTAACTTGACGATATCGACTTTCGAAGCGACCAGGCAATTCATAATGGAAGAAGGAGAATCGTTGTTTCCAAGCAGAGCTGAACAGTTTTGAATACAGTATTAACAAGTCGGTTTACGTGTATAGTATTAAAAACAAATCGCACCACTTTCCTATCTTCTCACTTTCGCATGTTTCACTATTGGCACACCCGAACCTGCTTCTGGATACGTTATAACTCAACTATGTACCGCTTGCGTGCGTGTAGTTGAGTCACTTAAGTAAGTAACTCAGATGACGTTGTCGGGGAACAAAAACGGCTTTCCAACAATATCGTTAGTTGTATTATACAGTCATTGGCTGGAATAAAGAGGAGTACACATGGAACATCCAGTTTGTTTTGCACAACGTCCATTTATGTTCTTCTCAAACTGTCGCCTTGCGTTTCACACAGAGTCTGCTTCACTCGCTATCATGTCCATTTCAGCTGATAATTCCACTTGCAAGTTTGACACATCCGGATTGTGAAATCCAATTTCACATTTCACGTTACTCTATTCACATATCTGCAGTAGTATGCCTTTATCTTCGAATTTAACGTGACTCGTCTGTCTTGCGCTTACTCCCAATTGTTTGATGTCATCATTGATTTCTTTTCCATAAACTCTACATCGGC
>LUCH01017514.1:0-34926 GCA_013368495.1 Paragonimus heterotremus
GAATAGCCGCGGTATCAGTAGTATATTACGATCGCTGAACTCCACTGCACAAGTATCAGGAATATCGTGTGAAACGCGATTGATTGATAATGCCAGACTATACTGGACTGTGATCGATGATCGAATACTGAGCTTAGTGGAATGCATAATAGAAATTGAAATCACCCAATGGTTTCACCCTGGCCGGTGTGTGCATGGGTAGCCAGTAAAGGTGAGATGAAGGTTGAGAGTAGAGTGAAACTGGCCTCGTTACCAGACTGAGGTCAGCAAAGGTGAGCAGGCTTAAAGCCCATGGGTATTTGACAGCTGCGATCAGTTGTGGGTGATGTTCAACTTGAAATAAAGCCGAATGTCGACGTGAATGATGCCTTGTGAATGAAAATGTGAACCAGAAAGTTAGTATGATGCATGTAATCGAAGGGGAGGTTAACTGGATGACAATAATTTGCCATCCCTTAAAAACTTTGAAATAGATTGGGACGCTTCAAGACAATTGGATCTCTTGAGCAGTTTCAACAACACAGTTAGAACATAAAAACTAGTAAATACGAGCATTTTGTACTGATTTGTCAGCAACGAATTTACAATAACATGCGTTAGTTTCTCATAGTAAACAACCAAAAAGTTGGATGATCAATAAGCTGGTCAGGATAGCTCATTAAATCGAAAACAGTTGGTTCTAAACACAGAGCTGGCTTGAGTTGATTGATTGCGACCGCCTCAGTAAACCGCAAGAATCCTAAATTAGACTGACCTAAAAGGATTCGGAATGTGTAAGCTGTGTCAACAACGTGATCAATGGTTAAGGCCTGTCTAACGACTGAGGAAAGTAGCTGCTCGTGTGTTTCATCAAAATTGCCGTTTTCCAATAACACGGAGTTCTGCACCCATTTAAGCGAATGTTCTTTCACTCTGGAGATTGAACATTTCCAGCTTCTGTCTAGGTAACCTTTTCCGCAGTTACATATAGATTAGCGAGCATAATGTGAGGTGTTACTTATAAGTTGATCTTCTTTAATTGAAACCAATATGGAATTCGTTCGAAATATTTGGAACCATCTTGAAAAACACCACAACTAGTTCTCCTGTTCGCAGTTTTTTCAAATTTTGAACAGACACAATCCACCTCAGACTCTCAATTCGAACTTATTACTGTCGTGCGGTTGCGTATTGTTGATTATACACCAATCACAGGCGATTCTGATTGGATGAGTGATTAAAAAGATGAGTTTCAGCTCGTCAGATAAAGGTTGCCGTTCAGAACATCATTCCGATCATCGGTACTTCTGTAACTTACAAGCTGGCCATTTCTGCTCTGGTTGTCCGTTACACTTGTGGACCAACTTTGAGGCAAGGTGCAGACCTCGAGAGACAACGTTCTTCCGAAGTAGATGTTCCAGCAACAATCCTGTAAAAGGAATCAACGCAAACAAGCATGAGCCAAAAGCCCAGTAAGCCCCATACACACGACTTACACAGACGGAAACTAAAACGGCGCCAACAACACAGCAGTATGCTCCGTTACACAACTCAAGTTCAACCCGTGAGCATTTGCTGGTATCGACCACACGTTACACTTCATAAGTATCAACAAAGATAAAACCAACCGTTGTAATATATCAACTTGAGAGTGTGTATTTTTATATACTCTATAACAAAACCTTATAAACTTGACAGTCATTCAAGAAACCTACCAAAGCTGTCACTGAAATGCGTGTACAAATCGAAACGAAGCGCCTGTCACTACTTACGACTAGGTAGACGGTATGTTTTATTGCTGTTTTCTGGCCTAACCGTTTGCAAAACGATTGTGTCGGTTTTTTCTTCCAAAATTCCCCTGTTTCGAAACAGATTAGCAAACATCAGTCCATATTAAACAACTTCTTTTGGATACTTGGCGAAGGATTGGATTTACCTGTTAAAAGAATCACCCATGTTTTGAACAAATCCGGCGGCAAATTCATGAATTTGGGGTTCCTTAGTTACAATCCACTTTTGAGTCCAATAGATGACGAAGATTTTCCTCTGAATGATCCGCTGATCGATGGAATGCGTAGCATGTTCAAGGGTGATTTTCAAAACCACTCCGTAAGTATATGACATATTCAAAACTTTGAATGTCTGACTGTGGTATCATGATATAATAATGTCTTAACTAGGTAATCTACTATTATATTAAATGTCATACGAAGAAGGTTGTTACAAGTACATTTAGACTAGTGTGCGTTTGTGTGATACTCCAGAATTCGAACAGAACGAGGTTGTGTTGGAAATCTATTCATTTCACCACATCCACACTCCGACACAAAAGACAATTTGAAAATCGACTAATCTAAAGTAGCTTCAAGATGCCACATCAGGAATGGACAGAGAGTTTTGTTGTTACTTCTCTCGTTATTCTCCAGGTTCCGCGCTCTGTATTGTACCAGAAGGCTTACAATTTGCGGTTTTGTATATATCAAACAGATCAGCCAATGACACACTCTGACTTCCCTAATGCTGATGTATATCCATAAATAAGCTTCTTACTGCAACCAGTCCGATATCTTTTGTTCATTAATTATATGATAGGATTCGAATCAAGTATGATCTCGTAAAACATTCGAAGTCTGTAATTCTCCGTATTACAGTTTGTTTCATACGACATTGAGATATTCTGCCAACACCTCAGATGTTATTAAGCCAATGCAGATGTCAAAATTGTTCGTGAGGGTAACGCATACTTTCCGATTGTTGATAGCGGGATTTTAATTTCAAGTCTTTAGTTTTACAAACCAACTCGCTGTTTCTGCTACTTTCAAGAGTCGTGGCTGTAGATTGCGTCTTGGTAACACGGCTCAATATATCGACTGAAAAATGGATAACTTTGATGTTGATTAACACACGAACAATTGGTTATACTTTCCATTTCACAACGATCCATAAGCCCATCTAACAAGCAACAGAGGTGGTTTGCCACTGTCCTCCATAAAATGGCATAGTATTAGTACTGGACATACAGTGGATGATTTTTACAAGGGCTATGTTCATTACGGTCAGTTTCGTACAACGTGCGTTACAGCTGGAAGTAACCATGCTTTACAACAATAACACTGATCTGCACCATAAAACTAGACGTAACCCAAAAGGCCCGTGAAGGAAACAGTGTTTCAACATACGGCTTACCTCGATACATGGAACACTTTTGACTATAATTTAAGTTAGCCACCAACACAGCTGACCACGGGGGACATAACTGATAGTGTTTCCAAACCATTAAGTACCAGCCCACTTTCTGAAGCGGAACTGTTAAAAGACCCTAGCCCCAGGCAATCTGTATCTTGTTGTTTTCTGAGACAATAATACTGTGTCCAGTTAGCACTCACTTCACAATACCGGTGATGTATGATCTCAGTGATCTATTATGTGCATACTTATACACATACTATGATCAAGATTCTAGCACAATACGTATAGGAACACACTAGGATCTGCTCCTTCATAACAGAACTGTGAGACGCTTGAAGCTGAGAATAGAACTAACTGATTCTAATCCTCTTTTATTCACTCGTGAGTAGCCCATTGTATTGCCCCACTGAGGTCCTGAGACGTATGTAGTGAGATATATTCCACCGACAGAATTCACATCAGAATGAATCCCCTGTTTCATTATGGTAATTATTTTTGTTAGTCATCATTGGCTAATTGAAAATGTCCGTCTAGGTTTGGGGTAGATTAATTTTTAACGTGTTCTTCTTAACGTGTTCTACTTCGAGTTGCTGGCTGTATGTTCAGCTCGCCTTCTGATTTGCCTAATTCTTGTTCACTGACAAGGTAGAAACAGTCATGCTAACCTTCTTTACATACAACTATTTTTGTGTTTTCTAGGACCGTGTCTATACAGCCATTCACAGTATGATGGCTACGATACTTGTAGTCAGTATGGGAAGTTCAATGAACGAATCAATTACACGTCATATTGTCTGTGGCGTGAGCAAGCCAGATAAGTACAGTTTTGGAAAAACCATGCACAAAAGAATTCCCATAGTGAGTTATTGAGATTGTTGTCATTGCTGATGTTGATTTTGTTGTCGCTGTTGTTAATGACCAGCAGTTCTTTTGTGATCACTCACATCTCTTGACCAGAACACGTTCACCGTCAGTTCGCCTTACAGTATACCCTCATATAATCTATCGTCTTTTTTGCAGACAACGTTGTGATATGGTGAGTTACGAGGTAAACAGGAACGGCTAGTGTTCCTTAGTTGTTATATATCACGAGTGTAAGGTCAACCTGAAAGCTTTCACCCTTGTAAACCAAACTAAAGATAATATAGTTCTGGTGTAAATAACTACTTCTGTACGAAGTAAACGTCACTAGGCTTAACACGCTTTTCCCAACATGGTCCAAGCCTGTTTACATTACTTACTTAAAACCATTTGGAGTTAAACATCGAAATTTGCAAGGTAAATTTTAACGTCAACCTTTTTTAAGATGAAGGAACTAGTCCTAACACCGCTAAAAGTGATATTCCTTTGTGACAGAGCTGGTATACATGGTGAATGAAGTAACATTTCCATGCTCAACAGTGGCATTGGTGGATTCCAGCGTGAACTGTTCGAGAAATCCTGCCAGAGCAGTAGATTCCCCAGAACATATGATGGATTCCGTATGAAACTGTGGGGCGGGTGAGTAACACGGTCCAACTATGAAATTTCCGAGCTCCTGGTGTGGCTTCATAACTCAACCGGTAGAGATTTTGCCACTTTTGGGCGTGGTGTTTCTGTCGCTGGTTCGAATCCCGCCATGAGTGTTAAACACAGTTGCCTCATTAACAGCGTGGCCGTGGTTCTAGTCCCGGCAGTGGCGAGGAGATGCACTACTGATGAGCTCTAATGAGAGCGAAAATCTAGTCTAATGCTTCTTTTCGGAAGGTGCCGACTGGAAAATCTATGGGAATGCGACAGCTGTGAACAATTGTGGGTGATGCTCAATCTATATGAAAAGCCATGAGTAGCCACAATTGAGTCTCATCTAAAATAAGATATCAATACACGACCATAGTGCGTTTTGAAATGTTATTTTCGTAACACGCTTTGTTACGAAGAAGTTGAACTCCTATTAGTGTTTTGATTTTAGTCAGTTGCTTCCAGTTGACTACAATTCTAATGCATTGACTGGAGAAGGTTGTGACGAATTCATACAGAAACAGACTACCCAACAGTAACCATAGTTGTTCTCCTGCAAAGTTTGTGTTTGGATACCCCTCAAGAGGCTCACCATTTCAGATCCTTTCGCTTACTTTTTGTTTTAGCAAAAATGGTTGTTTCGTCGGCAGTAATGATGCTAGACAGAAATGATCAGTGTACATTTCGCAGAAACAGTGAGGCACACATCTTTAAAAACACTTTCATTTGGTTTTCCATCACTTCCTACGGTGCTTTAGAGAATACACTTTGGTATAAGACTGGAAAACTAGATGACGATTTATGTTCCAATCGCGCAACAAGGATTGTGTAAGACAGAGCCAATCAGAATGGCAACAACAAGAAAGCAAGGACCTGATTGGATATCGTTTGTTATTGAAAAGAATAAAACGACAGAAATAAGCCACATTGCGTAGTATGGTAAAGCTACTGACTACTCCGGTTGGGGGGTATAATCCGGCAACAACTTATTCCATCAGTGCAACTCACAAAATCTTGGGTGGTCCCTTGCGTCAACGGTTTTGGTTAGTTACGCGACACCTGTCGTGTATTGTGAATTGGACGCCAAGGCCGTTCGTCGAATAGCCACAGAAACCCGTTGGTCAAACGGTCTGTCTTATTTCTTTCATTCATGTGATTGTACGTTGTATAACTTGCTTGAGTACCTTGTGTATCTATAGTTGACTGATTGTAATATCAGTCATAACTTGCACCCCTTTGCTATAAACCATTTCCTGTGCACAATCATTTAACTGAACTAGTAGGGATAAAAAATTATCCCATGCATTCGAACGTACGACTCAGGCCACGCGGTTGCTTCCCGTTCCCTTTGTCCGATCGCTCGTTAGTCTGCACATCGAGCTGTTGTATCGACAACATCTTTGTTTACTCATTACACTATTCTTACACGGCTGTCTCGGGTTACCTGACTCTACAAGCGAGAGGTCAAACTGACTCGGTGAACCTGTACAGCTTCCTCGGTGGATTAATTAAAACAGGTTCTCTCGAGAGACTATCCAGACGAACTGAAGACCGTCAACTACCGGACAAATTAGACAAGCAAATCACCTAATGTGAACATCGCAAACCATTTTAGAAGTATTTGATGCACTTCCTCTAGAAACTGCTTGTATATCTGCATCTACCCAGCTGACGTGATGTCTACATTTAAACTTTGCAGCAGACAGAAATAAAACGTTTTTCTATGTAGCGTAAAAATTTCGGAATCTGTGAAAAATACCCAGAGTGACTACTTTTATAAAAAAGATAACAGAAAATGACAGATGGGTCCTGAAAGAAGTACAAAACATATTTAAATTATTCGGCACAACGACAGAATACAGGACACCAGTAAATGCGCAGCAAATTTTCGTAACGACTAGGTACATAGTTCTCGCCACTTGCACGACGAACTGTTCGATCGATCGATTTTCACGTAAAACTGCACATCCCTAACGAACACCCTATCCAAACATCTCACGCGGTTTGACAAAAAGAGAGCGATGTGATGTCTCCTTTCTGGCGGTTTACCGAGTTGTCCGTTCCTCGGTAAAATCCTTCAAGACTGCTTCCGTCAAGCTACGCAGTGTTCTATTATTTACTCTGTTCCCATACATTTCAAGCATTATTATCAGTTGTGAATGCACCAGACGCTCTATACCCCAAAGATGGAGTCGATCAAGGTGATCGCAGGAATGTTCACTAACAAATATTTTGCCAACATCCTGTGATTGTGTTCATGGGTTTCAAATGAGATTCCTCAGTCAACTTGTGATTTGTTGCCAGTCCGTTGCATTTTGTTTCTCTCATGGACCATCAGTTCACACCGATAAACTTAAATGGGTCAGCAATTATGCGTTAGATGCACTGCGGACTGACGTTTCATTTGAACGTCATCAGTCAGTTTTGCGAAATTGACGTATACAATATGCTTATAATACAGTAACGTGGTGTTAAACGCTAATTTGGTCCAGTCATATTTATAATGACGTTCTCAGATGACATTCTTGAGGTCATAGTGGGCTCACAAAAAACGTCTTCTTAAAAACATTTTTTGGCCTTACGTACTGAGGAAGGCTACAGACCGTCTGATGAACCTTGCTGAGAAGACGATGGTTGATTGCCACATTTCCCGAGAGACATTTAAACCATACGTATGACCAAATCCTGGCTTAGTTAATCCGGGATAATTAGACAATTACTGATGTGTAGTCAAGGCTTTAGTTAACCTCAAGTTAAACATCACTCATATATGTTCACAGACTTGGGATTCAGATAGACAGTCTAGCCAACATCTTCCGAAAAAAGCACTAGACTCCAGTCCATTCTTGTTAGAGCTAATCAGTAGTGCACATTCTAGCCACGGCCTAGACTAGAACAACGACCACGCATTCATGAGAAAACCGTGTTGACTACCGCTCCATTGATCTCGCAGTAATCAAAACTCAATCATCGTATGCGGACATGGTTTCTTCAAGAAAGCGTGGCCACAGTTCTAATTCCGACCGTGACAAGGATGTGCACTACTGAGGAGCTTTGATAAGAGGGAAACTCGGGTCTAGTGGTTCTATTCTGAATTTCTGTCTGAATGCGAAAGCTATAACCATATATGAGTAGTGTTCAACTTGAACTAATTTTGAATGTCATTAAATCTAACGTTTCTCATAGGCCAAAACATCATTCTAGATATGTGGCAAACTGCATGGACTTTCAGCATGGTTAACATAACTGCGGAACTAAGGTTATAAAAAAATGCAGTTTCCTTTGTCACAAAAAGAGCACGACTCCTCTGTGCTGAAACTAAAGGACAGGTTTCAACGCCTGGATAACCAGGAACCGTAAGCGACTATGGAATGTTTATATATGTCCTATGAGTGACGTGACAGCAAAAGGAATGTAGGTGTACTAATGCCAAGGATATGAATATAAGACAGGCTTGCCAAATAGTATTTGCGTCTGGTGTACTACATTTTCACATACCTGTATTGGATGTCTTGTAATGAACAACTACCCAGATCGAACTTTTTTGAGGTCACAACAGCAAGGTCAACTGGCACGAACTTTACTATCACAAGAAAAGTGGCTCTGTCGGCATGCACCATTCACACTAGTAGATAGTCGATTTACCGTACTATTCCGGCTGTTGGATGGATGAACAGAACGGCAAATCGTTCAGTCAAGTTTGCAGGTACTATCGATGATGTACACTGGAACCAATGATCAAATCGTACTGATTTGAACACTTGTTCTTAAGCGAAATCTTTCCAGTTCGTACCTATAGTTAATGATGGGATACTGTCGTCATTCTCGTAATGCTTTCGAACAAATTATCCATAAGCGTCCACTTCACCATATTGTGATGGACTGTCAGAGAGGAAGTGCGAGCATTCCAACTCTCCGTGGAATACCTCAACACAGGGGAGGTGCGTTCAAAAACCCACCGCGAGCGGATGGAGGACGGCGTGGGCGACCGGATGAGTCATCGCTCGACCGGATCGGACCAACGGGCGAGACGTGGCAGCCAAAATAGAATGGATGACCAGATTGAGGGCGTGATTATTCCAACACTCTCAGGAATATCTCGACACGGCTGTGGAATACGGTCAAAGCTCACAATGGATAGACGGAGGACAACAGAAGCGATCGGACGATCTATTGCCCAACGAAATCGGATCAACGGACGGGGAACAGCAGGCGGAAACCCCCGGATACAAGGCGCCAATCACACATCTAAACCGGGTAGAAGTGCATATGACGTGTGTGCGGAAACCGGGGTGTGTTGTGGACTGGAACTGTGATTCAAAATCGCAAGTGCGCGTGTGGCATAATAACCAGCGTGTTGGACAATAAAGATTGTGCTTTATTGGACGCCTTTTCGCTACAATATGCAATTAGTATATCGGCATTCTTAATGGCATTAAATTTGTTTCGTTGAAAACTGATGCGAACTATGTTTGTGATACATACGTAGAAGTAAAGTCCTTCAACAAATTATTAGGGGGAATAACCTAAGATAAAAATTCTTCTGGTTGACAAATCAGAGATATTTGAAACACTGAGTTCCCTTTAACCACTTCATCAGAGCAGAAAGAAGACATATGTTGCGATGTGTTAAAATTTCATTTGAACAGAGAAGTGAGAAACAGTTTTTTTGCACAATGTATCTCTCGAGCACATTTCGCTGCATCTCATCAGGTACATACTGCAGTCTGTGTGTTTATATAGCAAAGTTCAATGGTCATCGTGAAGTTAAACAACAAAATCAACAACCACACCACACACGCACACACACACACACATCCACACATCAATTACCAGGGCAAATTGGTACTGACGAACAAATCTTTCTGTACACAGAGGGGTGGCTTCCATTTGCTAATTGCTACCGCCTCTGCGAACCGGAGAAACCTTCGATTTTTTTTGTTGCGTAACGTATCCGAAACGCCTTCTCCAGGTTCAGTTGGGGTCGACAGGTCAACAGGTGTCGGGCGATCGATGATGCTGGTCCCCTGTGACTTGTTACATTCTGACTTGATCCCTGTGTTGTTGTATCCATGAGTGTTTTGCGAACCCAAACTGGAATGTGTTCATTGATCCGATGACGTAACTGCCGCTCCGTTCTGCCTATGTAAATGGCCCGGCACTCACGTGAGAATTCGTAGATGATGTAAGATTTGGCGTTGAGCGGTAGCGGTGTTTTCAACGGTGGAGTTGGGATTCGTGTGGTGATGAACAGCATGACCAGTTGGGCTGCATAGAACGTGCGTCCCATTGCTGCCGTGAGACGGGTTTTCAACAGAGTGGCAATGTCATCACCTTTGTATGGCAAACGGAGATAGAAATTTAGTTTCGGAACTGTTGAACACATCGCAGCGGGCGGCTTTTGTTTGCTGAATTTCTCAACAAATGCAGATGGATAGCCATTTTCTTTCAGCGTGGTTCTCAACAATGACATCTCTTTGGCCAATGTTTCTTTTGAGCAAATTCTTCTTGCGCGATAGAACAAGGTCCTCACCAGACCCCGGTTGTACTGGATCGGCACAAAACTGTGAAAGTTCAGGTACTGCCCAGTCCAAGTGTGTTTCCGATAGACAGATCACAGTAAGCAACCGTTGTTCTGGCGCTTCATGAGAATATCCAAAAACGCCAGGGTTTCATTCTGTTCGTGCTCAATGGTGAAGCTTATTTTGGAATTCAGCTTGTTCCTTGAATCGAACATACTCGTTGCCAACTCCTTGGTATCGGTGACTATCAACGCATCATCAACGTATCGCCGATAGAAGTGAGCCTGACTGATAACAGCGTCTGCTTTCTGCTCCAGATGGGCAACGAAAATATCGGCTAGTAGTGGGCCAAGTGGAATGCCCATAGCAACACCATCGATTTGGGTATATCCAGTTCCCTGGAAGTAGAACTTTACATTCGCTGTGCATAGTAGGAGAAGGCGTTCCAGCTCAGAAGTAGGCAATCCTATGTTCAATTGATGTGAGTCAATATACTGACAAATTATACTGATTGTCTGCATCAGAGGGACATTTGTAAACAAGGAGGCGATGCCCAAACTGACCATATGTTTGTTGTTGCAGTCTAAACCATCAAGTAAATCGATTAGTTCAAAGCTATCTCTCACAGTTTTCTGAACCATCGATTGTCTTACAGGCTGAAGAAGTTGGGCTAGCCACTGTGCCAACTTGTGTTGTGGTGAATTGGACATGGATAGTATTGGCCTCAGTGGTACACCAACCTTGTGAAGTTTGGGCAAACCATACAGTTAGGGAGTATGTGATCCTCTAGGTGTAATTGACTTCGCCGTTGACTGATCGATGAAGTGTCCTTCCAGCAATGCTTGCACTTCTTTGTTAATGCGTCGTTCAATTTCAGCAACATTGTCTACTGAGTTATCCTGACGGAATTTGGTTGTGTCATTTAATAGTGGTTGCATCCGTGATATATAGTCAGCCTTAACCATGGGAGCAAAGTTGAACCGAACAATAGTTTACCCTTCTTGGATGTATTCATAACAAGACGTGCGGATGGCACGTTACAGCGCTCAGTTCACCGCGAAACGACATGGGGGGGCAATATCTTCAGTTTTCCAGTTTTGCTCCCATTGCATACAAACGGGGTTTAATTAAGACACTGTTTCACACAGCCAAGCGTATTTGCACCCCGGATACTCTGCAGACAGAGCAGGAGTTGCTGAGACAAACCTTACTAGCTAATGGATACCCCGGTAAATTCATAGAGGCGCATAATACAGCGAAGAAGAGCACCGATCCCATACTAACGGCTCAAAAGAAGGATATTTTCTTATTCTTGCCATTCAAGGGTGACCATCTAGCCAATGATATAAAGCACGAATTGAAGTCTGCTCTGGCGCGAACATATGCGGCTGCTCAGTTGCGCTTATTTCAAACCACCAGAGGACAAGTTCTGCACAGTCGCGAAAGTAGTTTGTCAAATTGTTCTGTCTCCCATGTTGTGTACCAGTTCACTTGCAGTTGCAGTGAAGTTTACATAAGCAGAACAGATCGACAACTATCACAGCGAGTCGCCGAACACATCCCGAAGTGGTTAAAACAACAGATGACGCATCACTGTCAAATTGGTGCACTGACGGCTCGAAATCCAACCTCATCGATTGATAAACACCTCATGACAACAGGTCACCAAGTTGACCCAGTTAACTCATTCAAAATATTGTTGCGCAATCGAAACCCGAAGTTGTTAGCTTTCTGTGAAGCGATGCTAATCCGAACTTACCAGCCGACGCTGTGTGCACAAAAGTGGTTGAGACAACCTATCGGGTTGCTATGGTCGTGATTACATAATAATTGGTGTGCTTGTATGCGTGTCTAATCCCTGTCTGTCCTTATCTGTATGATGTATATAACTGGCATGTTTTACGTTTGCGACTGATGAGAGTAAATGAAATTTTAACATATCGCAACATATGTCTTCTTTCTGCTCTGATGAAATCAGAGATAGCAATTTCTTACGTGGGTTATGGTGGCACATTTATGAACAAGTTCATACGGCAATTCAACATCTTTCTATGGGTGCACTAGATTCCTGTTGTTGTGACAGTCGAAACGCTACAGAAAAAAGAGACGTTAAGATAAAACCCTATCATTCGAATCCGATACGGTGAAATAAAAACAGACACGGGGTAAACAACGTCGGACTTTCCACTGACACAAGATTGATTAGGAGGCGACCAATTGGAAATGTGAACTCCAAAGACGGTGAGCATGTAAGAGTTTACGGTCAGTCGCGATCGAAGAAGCAATTAATATACACTCTTCTCATCTGCAGTACTTGTAAAGATGGCTTAATGACGTAGATTTATGTCAATGGAGAAGTCAGTTGGCAAGACAAACTACTCATGAGCAGGTTTGGACAAACTTCGAAATCACAGTGATTGCACAAATTATGGGGTAGTCACAGTGTTACAATGAAATACATATGGATAAATAGTTTAATGTTTTAGGTTACCATCTGTTCAGTACCGTAGAACCATTTGAAGCGAAAGGTATTCTAACTAACTTGCCTTTGCTTTTTCTTCTGTGCTCTGTCAGGTTGCCCAGTACGAATACTGGAATAGACTGACATTCTACTCACTGGAGAAAACGATCAATGAGACTGCTAGGTTTCGAGCAACCGCACGTTTCTCCCCAGACAGTCCCGGCAAGCTGACTAACTTCGGAAAGTATATTCTTGATCAAACAATGATATCCGGATTGTTCGCGAATCGTTTTGTGAATTTTCACGAGAAAGTTTTAAAACTGGGAGTGGTGATGGTAAGTGAGTTATGCCCAGTAAACTGTAGACTGTTCTCATAGGAACATGACAGACAGGGATTTCCCACGTTGCCCTCTTCTTTCCATGCTGATAGTCATGTTGATAGCACCGTTCTGTCCGCAATATCCATTAGATTCATCGTGCATTGGATCGTGACACCGTACTTAGCGGAACGATAATTCCCTGTAGAATTGTAGCAACCCCTTATGTCAGGCATATAGGGTTACATAGTCGTGCTAGAGCAACCATGGCATTGGATTGAGAAACCAGTTGTTGGATGATTTCTGTTACACAATGCAGCGAAAATTTTACTACTTCAGACAAAGTCGAGGAGCGTAAGTAGATGGGGGGGTTCGTAGAGGCAGGCGCTTGAGACCAACCGACTTTATTGTACAAGACATTCGGTTCCCTTGAGGATCTGTGGATAAACTGTAGATATTGGCTCAAAATACTGAGAGATGATATGTTTTCCACTGCAACAAACTTCTTTTTGCCGCTAGATTTGAAGAAAGGTAACAGATGGTTTCGTGGGGATTAACACTGAACTACCAGATACAAGTACTGTGTGGTAGTCTGTAAACTGAAAACTCATTCGTGTCAGAAATCATTCAAGTTTCACAAGCAAAAACGCCTGCCGAAATTTCCACCATGGGGACAAGTCAGGCAGTCAGTATATGAACAGTCACTGCAGATGGAAGTCCGCGGGCCGAGTATGTGTAAAATGTCCAAAAAAATGCCATCTGGGTGAATTCTCGGGACACCCTTTAGCTAATTCAGTTTCGTACCGGTTTCCGCTCTTTCTGTATCGAAGATATTGTCCATTTCAGTTACGTTTGTTAGCGTCAAACAAAACAGTAAAGATGAGTGAAATTATACATAACAGTTCAATCCGCCACTCAAGTTTTCGTCAGTTTACTCGCAGAGGCAACTATAATTACCCTGACAACGCTGACCGATGTTTTGTCAGTGAATATCAAACCGTATCCCCAAACGGCTTAGCAAAAAGACAAAACAACCCAGCACAACTAATAACGAAGCGTGCCCACTTGACTGATCGACAAGTTAATTCTATCGGTTTATTCTCGCTACTGTTGCGTAACGTGGCCACGAGAACTCTGGGTGTAAGTGGGGCTTTATTGACAAAACAGTGAACACTAAAGTCGCGCGCGCAAAATAGTTGCACTGGTCTGTATCGTCAACTAGTTAATGATCATTCAATATGTAACCCTTCATCCAGTAAGTTATAAGCCATCTGCATCATATTTAATGGTTTTAAGCAAATTATCTGTATACGGCTGATAAGACTAAACCAAATACCACTATTTCACAACATGTCTTTTCGCAGTTCTGATTATCTGACCAGGAATTCTCCAAGTCTCCAAATAACATCCAATCATTCTATTATAACCATGACTGTAACTGGCTCACCAGGAAGAAACTTACTTAACGGTGTGCTGCTCAACTTCGTCATAAATAATCGCTCTGAAACATAAACCAACCCTAAGGAATGAATTTCGAATAGCAAACCTCTACGACTAGGACAATGGGGTTGAAACAGCTGCCTGTACTGAAAACAGTGTGCAGTGTTCACACCGGTCACGGTTGTTATTTTAATCAGGATCTCACTTACAAGTAGATTATGGAACCTTTTTTTATATAAGGCGCGATGCGTGTGCACACATGACTGTAGTCGAATTTCATAGGATGCCCTAACTCTGAAAGGATGCCTGTTATAACGGACCAACAGTTGTTAATCATAGAAGAAAGCAAGTCGCACAGAAACAGAGGTAAATGAAACTAGCTGACAAAACTGACAGCTCCAGGATGGGTACAACGTGACCTTAGGATTACCTCGTACGACGAACGCACTGTATGGATACATTGTACCTGGTCAAATTGACAAGAGCATCAGCACAGTAAGAAATGAGAATTAACACAATGAATTTACCACTACACCTGTAAATGCAATAGTGTTTATATAGAAAGAAATTATTCCAGCTTGTTTCTAATGATAAGGGAACATGTCCAAAACTGTAGGACATGCCGACGCCCTGGAACACAGTCTCTGTTAAAGACCAGTCATAGGGACGTAGTTCGAGGTGCAGGTTGTTACGTGTCCTAGGTTAGTCGTGTGTATATCAAACTAGGTTTGCATATCAGTTTCTCAAGACGTTTATCAACCTGGTGAGATGTAGGAGATTTCCGATTTACCAGGATATATATATATATATATATATATATATATATATATATATATATATATGGTCGTGTTTTCTTGAGGCAACGATGGTGACCACTGCGTCATTGACCTCACATTACTCACGTGTGAATTACCAAATGCAACAGCTCGCCCACATTTGCTTTTGACTAGTGCCCAGACTCCCCGATCGATTCGACAGGAGACACGGTAACACAGTAACTAGGGCTTTGCTCTGAACCTGAATAGTAGGAATCATTAACTCATTGGGCGATATTTTTATTACTGGCGGATTGTGTGGGATTTTTTTCACATAAATCGAAAATCACTCACAATTTATTGCATTCCCTTAGACCTTTCAGTCACTCTTCTTCAAAAAAAAATGTTTGTCTACGATAATTTGGTTGTGCCTTGTGGAAGATCACTGGTGCATTGTTAAGCATGGTTACCTTATGAGGACGTGTCCGGAGTTTTATTCTCAGCCGTGTCAAGGACGTATAGACTACTGTGGAGCGAAACTAGAGTTCTGTTGCCTGCTGACCGTGACCTGGAGATCGTGCCTGATCAGTCTTTTCCAACGAACTGTGCTAGTGGGCAAACAGACAAGATTAAACAAAATAAGCTAACATTTCAATATTCTAAACATACGGTTGTCAACCACTCTGATCTGTGTATTGTATACACAAGCCCTCAATTTTCCCAGCTGTTGATGCAGAAGAAATGATTGTTCACAGTTTTGCCAAATGGTTTAGAGTAGCTTGTCACGGAACAATACGAATGCTTCCCGTCGATACACTTATTACCAATCGAGTGCATATAAAACCAGTGATAATACCGCCTCATGATCAAGCTACATTGTCTGAGTCGGTAATTCAGGCCGGTATTCATTTGACTATACTGTATTTCAGCTTAATTTTTCGAATAACCATGCTCACGGTTTATTGGGTCATGTGCACATCTCATGAGTTTTGTCGGTATACTTCATGAGGTTACACTAGTGGAGCACATATTGTAAAATTCATGGTAGGTAAAGGTTCACTTGTCCAAATTCTGATTGTGCATCTCAACTTAGCATTCGAGTATGTGTTCTGATAATATTTACTGGAGGTGCGCTTTGATGAATAGTACTGAAATGCACCAAATTTCAAGCGGTTTTCCGTCGACAACAAGTATGGTTTCGAGGACCGTCAACTCAGAAAAAGACAAATAAATGTATGGATAAATACTGCAGGTAAAAAAGTACAAATGAGCTAGTATGACACTGTACTGGCTGCGAGTTGGTATAACTGTTCATGATGTACCTCAACTCGAGCTAGAATAGCCACATGGTTATCTTCAAGCTGTATAGTTCAAACTGGTAGTGATCCACTTTAGCCGGACTCAGTGGTCTGGCTATGCATAGGCATATAAATGCGGTTGTTTATGTGATTTATGGTCCCGTCACGTTGACAGACAAATCTGGTAACCGAAGCCGCCAACCGCGTTTAAATGTGCCTATCTTCCTCGGCCAGCATGCGTGTGGTCAACGTTTGGTTTTCATCTTCAGGCCCCAGTTCTTCCAGACATGTTACCTGAGACGCCCGAACGCCGTGTTTGACTTAGTCAAGCGAGTGCGTAATGGCTCATGCACTGGTTTATCGATAGGTTATTACCCAAGTTGCAGAAGTTCGCGCAGACATCCACAATACCTCCGCTGATGTGGATTTCAGGTGTAGCCGTAGCATCTCGAAGAAATTTCAGACTAAGGAAATGTATTACACGTGTGGATATTCAAACATGACCCTTGCTTCGCGGTTACCAAAGCCATGGCATTTGGCTACAGTTCTTCATTAAGTGAAAACAGCGCAGTGTCGTCTGTGAACTAGGAATCACAATAGACGAATTTTGTAACAGGTTTGAAACACTAAAACCGCAAGCATTCAGTAGGTGACTATCCGTGCGGTATTCTTTCCGAAAACCGTCATCCGACTAATGAAGACTAAGTGTAAATGTTGGGATAAAATGCAGACTAAACAGAGCTGGAGCTGTAACACATCTCTAATTCACACCAGTAACACTTTGGAAACCTTCGGAAAGCCGTCCACACACCTGCGCCTGCACTTTGGTACTCGCATATTAGATGTTAAGTAAATCAGATAATCTATCTTCACATCACAACTTACCAGAATGTTTCAGGGTGCACGGGGTTAAACGTGCCATCGAAATCCACAAAGAGGTCACACAGTTGCTATTAACATTTACGGTAACTTTCGTGGTGCTGGCGAATTTGAATATTTGTCTTCAAAACTTCGACACTGAACGGGACACTTGAAGTTCATAGTGTTGTATTGCACGGAAACCTGGACACTTCACAATAACTAAGGCGTTACCATTTGCAATTTGTAAGACGTATCTTGGGTATTTGGCGGTCATAAATCGTTTCAAACATCGTACATAGTCGAAGATTTCATAAATTCAACCAAAGCAATTCAATCAAATGCAGCATGTTTTATTTGCGGAAGAAACATTTAGGTTGTTGATCGATATCTTGTATTATGTCTATTCATCTTTTAGGAAGAACCGTTGATTATGGGTGGTCAAGTTTTAGAAACCGGTCAACTGGTCAATGCCACTGGAATGACTATAGACTTACTGGAAATTTTGATGGACAAGTTTAACTTTAAGTGAGTCACCGTTTGAACTTTGTGTCGTGTTTCAAACCGTTTCCTAAGCTAATAAGTGCTTGTCATAATGTTGTTTAAGTGAAAACAATTCCCATTTAGTCATAGAATACGATGTGTAGCAAACATGTTTTCGATAAAATCTCCTCAGGAAAATAAAACTAAAATTGGTTACATGGGAAACTTGATATTGGTCCAAAATTCACACTATCTCAATTCTGCGTTTGTGGACGTCTACAAACATATCGATCGGGTGGGTCGGCTAACGGTCAAGGCAACTGGAGCGATTGAACAGATGACCTACAGTGGCACCCGTGATTGATTTTCTATCACTTGCCTCGACCCATGCTGGATGATGTTCTCTGATCTTTCTAGACAGGTGCCGAGTCGCATGACTCACGTAGTTTGCTGAACAATCGCAAACGAACGAGCAAATCGGCATAGATGAGTTGTGGATTAGCACTTTATTCTTCAGATTTAGGGTAATCAGTGATGAACTCGTGAGTGAGATAATCAGTCTGGCTGCGTTAAACGTTCCCTTAAGGGAACTAGTAAGTCAATGGGTCAGCGATTCAGTCAACGTATCTGCTTTGTATGGAAGTCGTATGAACATGAGCTTCCTTTCAACTCCTTGAATCTTAACCGATGATTCAAATCCTTTCATATGTTTGGTCACACAATTGTCGGGGTAGCCATTCTGTTGTAGAATATGTGCCACAAACTGTAACCACTGTTTTAAAGCATCTACTGAGCAAATTTTTCTGGCTCTATCCGCCAAACATTTGATCAGGTTTCGTTTGTATTTTAACTGCGTAAAACTATAAAAGTTATTGTACAGGCCCAACCAAGTAGTCTTCCGATAAACGGGACGTTTCAAGCTTTCTTCAGTCCTTCTATTCAAAGAGACGTCCAGGAAATGGAAAGACCTATCTGACTCTAATTCTGACGTGAAACTTATCAGCAGATGTGCACAGTTGAAGTCCTTTAAAATATCACCTATGCCGACCGATGATTTTGTGATAGCAAATATGTCATCAATATAACACCTGCAGAAAACCGTTTGGTTTATAACAGCGCTCAGCACCGTTCGTTCTAACTTGCCCATAAAAATATCTGCCAATGGTGGTCCTAAAGGAAACCCCATTGCCACTCCATCAGTTTGTCTATAAATGTCACCATTAAAAATCCACTGCACTTTGTGAGTGCATCTGAGAAGCAATTGCTCCAAATCCATAGTTGGCAAGCAGATCGAAATGATGTCGCTTTCAGTGAAATTGAATAAATAATCTACTGTTTCCATTAGTGACACACTAGTAAACAAGGGAGTTATATTAAGAGAACAAGTGATTTTATTGTCTACACGAATGTCACGAACCGTATCCACGAATTGGTCTGCATGTTTTGTGCCAAACAGTGCAATGGAACTTGGCAAGTGTTGTTCATTAAAGTATGGTGCAATTCGACTCACGATGTCCGTGCTTACGAAAGTTCTAAGGGTGAAGGGGGTTTACACAAATTAACCTTTACTTAGTATTGACAGGTAAAATGTAGTCACTCTTTGTTGACGTAAGTTTTACCCCCAATATTCTCGCTCACTCATCTCGTTTGTCATGTGGCACACAAGTACGAACGGAATTGAGTCTGTATTTTTGGAACTCACGTAAGCGCGGACAATGTAAATCGAATTGCACCACACTGCAAAATACATCGTTTGCCGAGTTTAGTTGTACTAACGGACACAGAGTATTTTATTCACCTGGCGCATTTACCTTTCGTAAAATATACGCTTACTATTTATAAAAGGATCGCAGTTTCAAACCACGCCAGTGGTTACGCATGATGCTACTTTGCAAAAGCAAATCACACGTCCATTTTACAGTGAAAGTAACAATTCATGAGCCCAAAACCTCCTTAATATAGGGGCTTTTTGCTTTGTGGAGTCACTGTGGACATGAGTAGTGCTGAAAGACAAGACACGTACATCTTGTACAAACACACACAATTTACACGCTAAAGTTATTAATCCAACGAACAATTTAATATTGTACAACTCGAGACAATAACTTGGAAGTGCGAGCTGCCCAGATTTTTTTCAGTTCAATGGCAACCCTCCTAATAGGGTCGTGCAGCTAAATAAACTCATTCACTGGCAATCGAAAGGGCGGCATTAATACCGAGGTTCGACTGTGCACAACCTGGTGAGTAGCAGACTATGACATAAACGTTTACCACACTCTCTGTTTAACTTACTGATAACAACACTGTATTTTATTTATTATATTGTCCCTGGTAGATACGAACTATATCAACCCCGCGATGGTCAGTATGGAATCAAGAATGGTAGTTGGACCGGATTGATGCGTGATTTGATCGAACAGGTAGGTGGTGAACACTTCTGCTACAGAACACCAAGGCCAATCAATACCTCTTCAGCAGCGAGGGTCACCCCGTCTAATAGTTTTTTAGTGCCAGTTCAAAGATCACTGGGGCAAACTGCTTGATACATTTTTGTCATGTAATCCAGATGCACACATGTGTCTCTCTGGCATTATGTTCCGCTTTACGAAAAACCCGTTGAAGGATACTCCCATACTGTTGTATTCAGTCTACCAAGATGACAGCGAGAGAATCATCGACATTATGGTTCCCACGCTAAATATGCACAGACTATCGCACCCAGTCTACTCGTTCTTCTAGTGTGCGGTGTCACACATAGGCACGCAAGCCAGACACAAATGGGTCGAGCTGTTTACAGAATAATAATCAGGAGTCTGCTTGGTGTAATCAAAGCGTCACGGCAAGTTGCTTACAGCCTTTGATCTAATAAAGGCAACGGTAATCAAATGAGCCAGACCATTAAGATCAGTGTGATAATATGAGAGCCTGGTGCAGGACCCCTATTTACCTTTGCAGATCTGTAGATTTGAGATTGTTTGGTGACAAGGACACATCCAAGTGCATGACTAATGCTCCGATAAGATGAGTCGATATACTACTCAAGTACCCGTAAGTGGCCGAACATTGTTCATCCAACTACTGATATGAACAACGTTCGAAATAAGCGCAAATTTAGCTCTACTCTGTGTAAGCACGCTCTTGACGAATCTCGTGAACCAGAGGCTCAAGTTCAACGTTGTCATCTAACCAAACGGTTTCTGGTGACGCGGTCCACCACACAAACCGTTCTATAATCCTTACTGTAATACATACACAAAATCAAATGTTACATCCTGGTAAGTCATGCATCTGTCAATTTTCGCCGTCCTGGTTTAAATCTTATCATCAATTTTGGTTTGGTATGATCATTGTTTAGTTTGTAGAATCGTCTTTTAACTGTTACACATCATTTCTGATCAATGTTGGCACTTCAAAAACTCCATGTGGAACAATAACATGCTGCATTTGCTTGACGTCGAATAGTGGTTAATCGAAACTCTCAAGGTAAACATAATCCCTATGAATGTCCGTACATAAGCTGGATATACGGACGGATCAAGATGTTCCTTCATTCGACAGATATCTCTGGCCTATCTGGACCTGGATGTCGGTAGCTACAGTTAAGTGAACGTAAGAATTGTCCAAATGCCAATGTGCACGGTCCAAGTTTGATCACTGAGTGTAATTCTACATACCGGATAGTCATTGTAAAGCATTATGAGAAATGACTGACAACTATCGATAGCAATCTAAAACAACCAACGACCGCGGACTAGAAAATAGTGACTTCTAGCTAAAAGTAACAGTGAAGAGCCAAATTCTGAGTAATTGTGTCCGACTTACTAAACCTGTCAGCGTCACTTCGGCATGAGTAGACTTTGTGGCAGGTGATGAACGTTTATCAGCCAGTTCATATAAAGATCGGGCGTTGATAATACAGCATGAATCCGGCACCACAGGACGATTGCAATCACGTGACATATTTAGCCACACATCAAGTGCTGGACATCGTTAGACTGCAAAACCTAGACCACAGTATTCGCACTGATTGGGGCTCGAATCGGCAATCGTGACTGAAACTAAGTGTTGTTATCACTGAGCTCTTGTGTGCATACATTTTTGAATGGACTTCCTTCTCAACCATAATGACTTTCGGTTACTTTAAACTCTGCAATATCGGAAACCTCCTGATAATCACAGATATCACTTCATAGATGGTCACTGGTTATTGGGTTGGTCACCACAGTAATATGTTATCTTGGGCCAATGAAAAGACAGAAAACCTTCAGCATATCTAACGATGTAAAACAACCGGAGAATCAGATTACGCATTCCACTGGCCTAGTTTTCCGTTCTTAAAGTAAGGTTAGGACAAAAAATCTCACGTATATACGTTTACATTCACATTAGACGTAGAGTTAAGCCCACAGCAATAAACAAGTGGAATAAACAAGTACTTATGAATGGGTATGAAAACGCATGCTGTAGAAATAGTAGTTCAATAAATGAAGCACTATCTGCACTGTCCAACTCGAACATTCTCGCTTCAATCTTGCACTCGCGTTCACGAACCAGAATCCCAATCCACAACGCAGCGTCGGTTTCTAGTTGCACCTCGTGTCCACCTCTGTTTGATTTTGTGCATACAGCTGGTCCTTCCTGCCGTGGGTGTTTTTGTTCACCATTTCTCACCTACTGATACGACTTTGCTTAGTGATATCTCCTCCGGTCGCCAGTGTTGTCCGCAATCCACCACACCGATACATTTTGCCGAGTTATGGGATAATTGGGCTTTCGATTTGGACATCCATCAAAATATGACAGTGCATTAGAAACGGGTGATAAACTATCCAATTAGATTGAGGTTTACGGTATGAAACACGTTGATTTAAATCATATAAACGAGTACGGTACAACATGACAAGAAAAAGGAAATGAACGATAAAGTCGGAGACAGGTTATTTTCTCGTGACTGATTCACAGCTTCTGCAAGCGAAGTAAACGAATCCATAGTACTTAATAACCCAGAGGTGACACAATAAGGCATAAACCAAATCGTAAACTTTGTAAACAATTACTACTGAAAACCTGCAAGTAGGGCGACAGTTTTGTGTAAAATTAAAATGAAACCCTAAATGGTATAAGGAATATCATGAATCACTACAAATCCCCAATAAAATAAACATACTTTTGAGTGATATCAAGAAATGATAGAAAAACACACGATAATGTAAACTTTCATGTTTACATGCCACTAGGAATAAAAAAACAACATAAATTAAAATGCATCACACGATACGTCACAAAATACTTGCTATCGCACAACGGGAAGAACGCATAAGAATTGAGATAGTATCAACCTAATCAGATCCAAATTAGACATAACTAACGAGTATTCGACAACGAGAAGTCTCGAGTGGTAGAACAACACTGTAACCATATTTTCGTCTGCTTTTCACAACGAAGATGAAGAGAGAAATATGGTGGAGTAGGATACATATTAAGGAACACCACTCAGTTAGTTGCTGCTTCTTTAGAAAACACCAACTTGGGTCAATCGTGGTTCGCTTCTCACTGCATTATTTCAGTCGATGATTCCTGTGTTACCTGAAGAAGTGGTGTGGGCTATAAATAAATACTGCCCAACACTAACTACATATAACAAAGAGTACACAATTGACTATTGAGGTGCATAATATGAAGAGGCATAAGCGAGGAAATGATTAGAAATAGATAAGTCAGGAGACACCTACAACACAAAATGTTCCGTTTGACAACGGTGTGAATAACTATATCCAGATGTATGCTGTATGTCTGTAGTGATGCAAGGACACGATCACGTGGATGCAGTGTGGAGCGGTACAACAGTTGTGGTGTAGCTCACGTCCTCGTGTCCGTTGGCTTTGCGCGTTGCTGACTTGTTCACCGTCCGAGACGTGGCGTCATGTTGTTTTGTGTTTCTGAGACGTTAGTAGCCTTCATGTGTGTGTCACGTGCCTATAAGTGGACGTGAGTCGAGTTGGCTCAATCGATGCCAGCGTGTGTGCGTGCATGTGGCCATGTCAGTCGCAGTGTTGTCGGGTGAGTGAGGGTGAAGAAAGCCTAGTGCAGCCTGTGCAGAGTGTAGAGTGGACAGGGACTGCGGAATCACGTGCTGGCCTGTGGAGCGCGTGATGTGTCTGTGACCCTGAAAATAGACCAGGGATGTGTGAGTGAGCAAGGCACTTATCATGCTGTCTCCTGACCAGATTTGGGACGAATGAATGGCTAGGACTGAGCCATCCGGTTTGGTGCAGTATACTGAACCGTTAAACCAGCTGCTCAGACATCAGGAGGAACTCCGTGATATCCTCTGTACACAGAGGTGAGACAAATAGTCGCACCCGAAGTGTATTCCGGTAGGTAGTTGGTTAGTTAGTTAGTGGTTTTGTGTGGTTCATCCCGTACAGCTGCCGGTGAATGTTTTTCACTTGGTTGGCCTTATGGGCGAATTCTGAGTCTTTATGTGTCCTTTCCATAACGTTTTTTCGTCTTTTGGCTCATAATAACCGTTTGTTAACTAGTGTTTAGCATCCTCAGTAGATAGCCACTGTCTTTACAGACTGGACACCATTTTTTGGAGTGTCTCACCATAGTTTGAAATTAACATTGTTTTATATGAAATGAGAATTAGTGCGCATTGTTTTTCGTTTTGCGTCCTGGCATGAACACTCAAAGCATGTCCGCCGAGCACACCTCACTGTTCGTAGTCTTCCAAGGACTGTGGTCATGCACGTTTGCTTGTTACGGCTGCTGGTCTTTTTATAGGGGTGATTTCAGGTGATCAGTCATTAGTTTCCGACGGGTCTGCGCTCGGTTGGGAGGTAGTCTCAAAATCGTTAGCAGAATCTTCACCTACTATAAAACCACCACCTAGAATTGACGAGAAGTGACCGAAAGCAACTGTCAGAGGCTGAAATAATAGGCCTTCAGACCAAGATCGACCCGACTGAGGCTAGATTGTAGCACTAAATTCTGTAGTTCTCCTTTAACAGTGGATCACCGAAACAGATAACTTAGTTGTACGAGTATTCAACACAAGTGGACAGTTCTCAATTTGTTGTATCTGGTTTCTCCAAGAGGAGACGTTTCACATTTTGTAACTGCTTCTTCCGGGTTTCAACACTTTCTACTCTCCTCCTTTTGTTTTAGCACATTGACTTGATTGCTAGTCCAGTGACGGTTAACAAAGATCGGTCGCAGGTAGTCAGTGTCGTCGGACAATTTATGGACAGTGGCATAGGCATTTTGCTTGCTCGATCCACTGCAAATCCACCCATTCATCAAATGTTTCAACCGTTCAAGTATTCCGTCTGGCTGCTTCTAGGGGGCTCATTTCTACTGGTAGCCTCTCTGGCATACGCAACTAATCGGTTCAGCCCGAAAGGCGGCTGGACCAGTAGTGGAGCTGGAACCATGACTTTGACGTCTGTAGCTGAGAATATGTGGTCGTCCATAATGAGCCTGGTATTCAAAGGTATGCATTATATAATGACCGTTTTCAAAAAATGGTGGGTGGGTATATGGTATTTCTGTCATTGATGCGTGATCAACAGTTTCACATTTGTTGTATTCGCCGTTATCGATCAGTCGATACTCATCTGAGTTGGTCACCTTATCGACCGCCGAAACTAATACTATGTGCGTCTCTTATTCACATTGTGCATGCTGCCTTATGCTAGACTGACTGCTCCTTACCTGCTTCATGTTGTTGTTGTAACAGCCCCTGTAATTATTCTGTTATTATTTTGTTAAGCGGTAAACACAACAGTATGTGTGTCATGAAACTTTATCAAGTTGCGTTCTAGTAACCTAGACCACAGAGTGCCTGTGCACAAATGGCTTGCGATGAACCATTTTCGATCTGATTAGCCTATGATAATTAGATGATAGGTGAAATATCCATCGGAAACGAAATATACAAAATGAGCCAACGTTGGGGTTTCAATTAAGCAAATGGTGAGTGGGAAGATACACTATTGGACAAGCGTTGAGCAACAGCAGTCAGTCAGTTGGTATGAAACATTCAAAACACTCAACTAGCTTCCATTTTACACGTGTGCTGTTTGAATGGTCGCTTCCCCAACGTGACTGAAGCTATTTCTCGCTGTTTTTCTTATTTAATTCTTGTTACAGGTTGACTACGTGACCACTTACTTAGTACTGTTCGTTTCATTTGACTGAACACAGTTGACTGATGAGTAGTCGGAGATTTGGTCAATTTCAAGTTGAACATCACCCGCAATTGATCGCAGCTGTCGCATCCCCATAGACATTCCAGTCGGCCCTTTCGAAAAAAAGCACTGGACTCGAGTTTCGCTCTCATTAGAGCTCGTCAGTAGTGCATATCATCGCCACTGCCGGGAATTAAACCACGGAGACGCTGTTCATCAGGCAACCCAAGTCACTACCGGAGATTTCGACCTGTCTGGGAAGTCCTAATCGCGCGGCTATCGATTGGAGTTAACAGACAGTAACTGCGTCTCTTATCGATACGATCGGGCAACCCGATTATTATTCGCATGCGAAAGTGGTTGAGTGTTCACATATGATAATTCGGTCGTGCTTAACGTGAGGTCAGTTGCGTAGTGGTAAACACGGTTGCCTCATGAACAGCGTGTCCGTGGTTCAAGTCCCGGCTGCAGTGGCGATGATATGCACTACTGACTAGTCTAGTGCTTCTTTTCGAAAGGGGCCGACTGGATTGTCTGTGAGGATACGACAGCTGTGATCACTTGTGGGTGATGTTCAACTTGAAATGAACACAGTTCAATCGAGCTCGATGCACAAGACATTAAGAATCCATTTTTAGCGACCAACAGACGTCACTTTTCACTAGGCAGCATCAGGACAGATTGTACGCCAGATCGTTCGGCGGACAGATCATAACATAGCAGAATGAGCGAGGAGCTGTGCTCAGATGTATGACTGCTGTGCTCAACACATGGCTTTGTAATTGAAATGATGGAGAACAACAGTGTAAGTATATGCGGGATCCGTTGCGGACTTTAAGACAGCCGAAGCCCGGTTCCTAACATTTTTGGGTCTCCTCTTAATCGATTAAATTGTAAAGAAAACCGGTCACACTACTCGGAAACAACTGTCATTCGAACCTTCTTGTAGTCCATAGTGTTGTGAGCCAAGAACGCGGATGACGCAAGGATTATCTATTCACGAAACCAACACATGGGTTATGCGTTTAAACATTACAACCAACAAAAACATTCATCTGCGTACGGTACTGGACCTAGACCGTCACGGTTGCCACAGGCGCCAATGCTCAGTTGCTTTATGTTCCTTTTTATACCAAGAATCATTTCATGCGATGCTGCACTCCGATGTTACTTCTTACACTTGTCCTGCGGCTATTTCAATGTCATACTCTGGCCCCACTACTGAACAGCTGTAGTGTAAGTGGTATAGCACGATCGCTCCTCCTAACTGCAATGGTATGGTACTCGATATAGTGTGCTACTCAAGCACACATAACCCCGGAAAACTGTTCACTGCTGGTGGACATTGACCGTTGTACGAAATTCGAAATTCGGTCATACTACTCATGTTTACGGCTAATTTTGGCTTGAGATGCAAAATCCCAATGATGCTTATAATTCACGCACCACAATCAAAAATATTAATCTGCTTTGATAAATCATTTGTGTAAATATAATTTAAGCATGAGTACTAGTAGGTGATGTGTGAAATGGGTGATTTGTAAATGTTCGTTGCTATATTTATGTGTGAGTTTTCAAACTTCTCTCTTAGCAGCAATTGTGTTATACTTTCCTTTTACTTTGTATGCCCAAATGGAATGAAAATAATTCCAACATAATACATGAATGATGTTTCAGAAGGTGTAGATTTGAGAAAACTATCTCTCCCATAAACACGGAGAGTAGCAAAAGCATCCCTCAACTATTGGCTGGCTAGCCTGCATTTGCAATATTTCCCGAAATTTCATTTGACGTGTTATTATTCGGAGCAGAGTGGAAGTTGATATGCGAAAAAACATCAAACATATTGTAGACTAAAAGCAAGGGCCTGTCATCTATTATATGTTCGCAACTGTGCATCGTGGTGATGACCTTGTCCAAGTTGCGACCTCTGCCAGTGTTTTCTTCAGATTGGAGGATGGTGGATCAATTATTATCCCTGCTGTTGTGAAGTACAGTATTCGAGTGCGAATTGCTAACTAAAACTACATTCTTGTACTTTCTAGGACAGTAAGACAAAGGTATAGCGATGTTTATAATGGAGAAGTTGAATGTAGATCTGATCCTTTGCTTTGTCATCAGTGCTATAATCTGAAGCTTCAGTTATTTTCTTGCTTTGCCTATCGCTGGCAGTCTCAATCCTAGGAGGCGAACAAGGCATCACGTTCTATACCGTGTCCTTCAAGTCTTATCAATATCAATGCTGCTCGCATACCCAGGTGTCACAGGTCGTCTTTTCAGTATAAGCCTGTACATTCCGGGGATCAGACTATGATTGATGCTGTATCGCACTGTAAACCGAAGGAGTAGATTGAATGACCAACAAGCCATTTCGTGTTCAGTATCCTAATGGGCATTTCGAAGCGAATGTTTGTTGACCTACGCTCTAGCCAAGTTTGATTCGAACACAACAATAGAGACTATACTTTTTAGAAATGCTGCCAGCAGTTTATTCAAACCGGTACGACTAACAAATTATTTCACACGAAATGGACAATTCACAATAAGTTAGAAGTAAACTTTAAAACGAGCTATAAATGACCAGAATGTAGTACATAAGTTAACCACCGACAACAACTTGACTAGAACTTTCTTAAAGTTGCTTATCTCATTAGGTTTGTGGAAACATTAAGGCTGAGATCATACATAAGTGTTTTCAGACTGACTACTGATCAGTAATTGCAAGCGTTAGTGCATGTAAAGTGAGGTTTTGTCAAGGAAAGTAAACACATCTTTTAAACATATTCCAACTGAGCAATCGTGGGGAACTGATTTTATTAGTCTACTCAACCAAACCGTCGAAACACTAGGTTACAAACGCATGTTATCTATTAGATGAATAATCCCAGATATGCAGTGTGTCTAAAAAAACATCGGTATCCACGATTGATTGTAATGGTTATCCCGGGCGTACAGACACCATATTCTTTCTACGTTTAGTTAAAAGGGAGCGAATTGTTGTCTCCCAAAGTCTTACCAGTCTGGATAATCGGTTATTGTCTGAACTACTTACCTAAAAAGTCATGCTGAGGCCCACCGTGTGATTGTACAGGCAACATAGCCGGCTTGCATTAGCTGTGGCCTGTCACAGCATTTATAACATGGCTGTGATCTTTTTCTCATTGACGAATCCGAACATAACGATTGAGTCTCAGCCAAAGGACGCCTGGACACCATGTGTTGCACACCCAACAGCCAGTAGGTGGCATTGGTTAATTTTTGACGCAGCTTGTGGTTTTTTCTTACAGCTGTTCTATTTGAGAAAATACATCCCAACTGCTTGACCATATATAGGTTTTCTTTTACTAATAGGTTGGTCAGTGTTTGAGTCATCCAGCCCGTACATCGTCTCAAAATATGTTTATTGCAGGTCAGGAGTTGTATCCATTGGCCAGTTCAGCGAGAACAATTCTGCTTTCGTTTTGGACTCTGGTACTCGTAACTCACGCCTTTTGGCAAGCCGACATGACTGCACATCTCACACGAAATGAGGTGAACTTGCCAGTCAACTCGCTGGAGGACTTGTCAAGACAGAGCAAAATCAGACCAGTATTCATAAAGGGCACTGCATCCTATCAAGTGTTTGCCGTAAGTGACAGTTTTTGGTTTAATCAGGATATTTGATCAAGGTAATTTCTCCTGGAAAATTTAGCATAGATGTGATATGGCAATCCCCTAGCAAGAAACACTTTATTGGGTACACAAGAGTATCCTGTTTGTTTGACGAGGCCTACGTTTCCAAGAAAGTTGATTTGTCTGAGTGCAACACTGTTAGTTTAATTCTATTTGAACCTTTCAGATCAGACATCTCCACCTTACTGGTGGACTGTCTTTTCGTAATATCATAAATCACTACAAATCCTTGATAAAAAAACATATTATGGAGTAATATCAGCTTGCAGCTTGTCATGGTCACTACACAAACATCAAGAAATGATAGAAAAACACACGATAATGTAAACTATCATGTTTACATGCTACTAGGAATAAAAAAACAACATAAATTAAAATGCATCACACGATACGTCACAAAGTGCTTGCTACCGGGCAACAGTAAAAACGCATTAGAAGTGAGATGTTATCAATCCGGCCAGAACTAAATTCGACACATCTAAGGGGTATTCGATAACGAGTACTCTTGAATGGTAGAACAACACTGCAACCATATTTTCGTCTGCTTTTCACAACGAAGATGAGGAGAGAAATATGACGGTGTACGTTTTAAGGATCATCAATCAGTTAGTTGTTGCTGATTTAGAAAGTATCAACAACTTGGATCAAGCGTGGTTCGCTTCTCACTGTTTGCCAACCGACTGGACTTTAGGTCATGTTGCAATTGCATCATTTCAGTCAATATTTCCAGCTGTTCAGATGGTCGGAGGAACTCCGTGATATCCTCTGTAAGCTGAAGTACTGTAAATGATCACATCCGAAGTTCACTCCGATGGTTAGTTGACAGACGTCAGTTTAGTGTGATCCATCCCGCACTGCTACCGGTGAATACGTTCAACACTGGCCTGTTAGGACGGGTGTGTATCAAGTTTCCGTTTTCTAGGACGGGTTGTGAAGAATGTTTACTGAAGAGTCCGCGTGATCCGTCCTGTTGTCACTGTTTCCGTAAACTGAGTTCGGTTCGACCGGTAGGTTGCGATTTTTTCCCCTCATAGTGTGTAGACGCATTTCTACTCTACTAACTTATGGTAAAGTTGGTTCGCCATTGGATAAACCTGCCTTAAAAAATACAACACCTAATGAAACTGTTCTTCTTTGACGAAATGCTTTTTAATAGTAAATTTTTTCGTGGTTGAAGGGCGTAGTTTTAGTCGAAATCCAGCAGACTGCCACTGAACTCTAATTGCCCTCCTTATTAAAGCGTGGGAAGCTGTCTTCGATGGATTTCCGCACACACCTGATCTTAAACAGTCATTTCAATAGTTATGCTCTGCTATCCTCTTCTACACTCATTGCGATGTGTCCTTATCTCTCAATCTTCACAGTATTTATATTACTGTAGTTTATGAATGCTTGAGAACTTCATACCCCTTTGTTTAAAGCCTCTTGTCGGAATCTGCAACCAAACTACCTCCTCTGCTGTAAAATTGATCAGATGTGGATCTGCAACTGGTCGATAAATTGCTTGCTCACTAAATATGTAATCGATCTTGAAATACCTCCTCTCTTACGTTTAACTGCACGTCTGGTACTCGGTCTAAAGACCAGGAGTGTGATCGCGTGTGACATATTTAGGGCTACTGTACACCCTTGTGGATACAGCACTTTGCTGGAAGAAAAAAGCAGAGAGATGTAGATTGCCTTAGCTGCCAAAATAGCATAGTATATTATGCTACCGTTAGCATGTTTTATGATATTTCAAACACGTAAATACAAGTCGTGATGATTGTAAGACAGCCATCGACTGCTGCTAGCCTTTCAGTGCTAGGATCGCTGCTCAGTTTTTGCCCTCTGAATCAGAAACGCCATCTGTTCTTGAAGACTTTATGAATAAAAGAATCACGCACGTAAGTACCATGTTTGTCAAAATACGTGACGTATTCGTCTATATTGTTATTGACCATGTATGTTAATCCTTTCCATCTTTTGGCTGAGCAGGATTTTTGTTGTTGTTTACGTACGAATCCCATCGGCGGCAGACAAGCTGATCGGGGATCTGCCGGGGATATTTATTTTATTCATGCTGGCGTAATATATGCATTAGTTAAACAACGCTGTTCTCGGACAAATTTGACGAACGCAACAATCGTTAAGTATTATGTATACTTAAACATCATTTCGTTCACTCCTTTCAACTCCTTTCAACTGCCTACGGGCAAAATTTTCACAATGTTCACCATCATTCTGTCATGTGATCAAGAAAGCTGATAATATATATGGATTCAGATGTAAGGTGGGAACAAAGAATAAGGAAAAGGAAATAAGAATGGGAAGAACATACATTATGTGTAACGTATCACCAATGCAATGACAGGTTCATTACCGTCTGTTTCCGAGCGCATAACGATGGTTTCATACAGTGTATAACAAGCTCAGTTCGCAATATACTGGCCGCACAGTGGGAGCACTGAACTCCAAGATCTCGGAGCATCTATCCAAATGACTTCTGAGTGCCGGAAGTGGAACTGCAGAGAATGCAGTTGCAAAACATTTACAGGAATCTGATCATCGAGTAGATCCCGTTAAAGCATTCCGTGTCAATGTCAGACAATGAAAAAAGCATTTACTGTACACCATATGGAACCATCGTTTTGAGTTCACAGACACTTGGTAGAGAGTCTATCACCATGTTGGTAATAAGTTACACACAATGAATGTTCTCACTATTCTTATTTCCTTTTCCTTATTATTTGTTCCCACCTGTTGTATGTGTGTGTACATCCATTACATTGTCACAACGTTCACCTCGTATCTGATTGGCCACTAACACTCGCGTGATGCATCGCGATTATGATTGGTTTAATTCTAACTCGTTCACTGGTCTAATGTCACGTGCTGTTTGTTGGTCAGATTGAATACATGCTGTTTACGCTCGTTGTTCGATACAACACCACCGTACATCTAAATCCATACATATTATCAGTATTCTTGATCACCTGACAGAATGATGGATGATCATCGTGAAAATTTTGCCTGTAGGCTCCCAGACGTTCAAAATGTTTTGCACCATTTCGAGTATTAGTTGAAAAGAGCGAACAGATGATGCTTACGTGTATATCTTACATAACAATTGTTACGTTTCCCAGGTGCATTATTATCTACAAGTATGCACAACCAAGCGACTAATTGATTCAAACATTTGCACTAGAAACCTTCGCAGTATACTAGTTTATTACGCTTCGGTTTGCTTAGTTCCATATTCATCTCACCAGTAATTTAAGTTACTAGTTATTTCCACTTTGCCAAACTTGCGCTGTTCCATTCCTGTGTTTCGTTGACGGTTAGTCGTAAACTTAATTTCATTTGGTCGTGGTTGTTTTGGTTCATGATCTCTTGGGGTTCGGATATTTGCTCAGACGGTGTTGCGAACTCTAATTCACATGGGAGCGTTTAACAAGTTGACGGTTTCATTGACTTCCACTTGGGGAAGTTCTAGTCGATGGCTCATCGGTTTGAATTAACAGGACGGTTACTATTTCTCCTCTGAGTGCGATCGAGCAATTCCAGCATTGCTCACAAGCAAGTGTCGCTGACAGTTCATATATGATGATTCAGTCACGCCTAATGTGAGGTCAATGTTGTAGTGGTTAACACGGTTACCTCATGAAAACGTGGCCAGGATATAAACTATTGACGCGCTGCTCTGTCAAGAACGATGTTTGAGTCTAGTGCTTATTTTCGAAAGAGGCTGGTTGGAAAGTCCGTGGGAATACGACAGCTGCGATCGATTGTGGGTGATACCCAACATCCTTTACTACTCATCGGTAAACGAACAACTGTTTCAAACTAATCTTACTTGTATGACGCGTGTAGATGAAGATTTATCTGTATGAGCACATTCAAACGGATACTGTACCATATTATTTATAAAACTTTATATTCCCTCGAAGACACCTGGGTCAAATCGGGTCTATCAAAGAATCTATCAACTTTCAAAAGGTTTTGAAGTTACCACGCATTCGGAAGCAATCAGCTTGCTCTTGAACAATCCAAATCTCGCAGTGATAGCTGATTGGAACGTGCTCAGCTATGCGGCTACCAAGCATTGTGACAAGTTGGCTCTGGTGACAGGAAGCGTGGTTACTGGACATCTTGGTTTTGCAGCACTTCATAGCCAACATTTTATTGATGTCGTTTCCAAGTAGTAAGTTTGAAGTGTTTGTGGAATATCTGCGTACTGTCTCAAGGACAGTGAAATCAAACTCACTTCAGGCTGTTCATTCGATTCATATTTTGAAAGTGGCCATGCTACAAGTCCCACAGTTACTACACATAATTAAGAGGAAATGAACAATGTGAAAAATAAGTGGTTTTTTCAGTTAGGTACAATCACGTTTATTAATTGGTTCGACTGGACTCCTTCGGTTGAGTAAGTGAGTCCTGACAGCCAAGTCACTCAACACAACACCGATATGCTTTTAACATCAAACTGACTTATCAGCCCTCAAACATTGGCTAAATCAACGGACATTTGTAGGGCACTGTAACAAAAGTAAGTATAGTGTCATTTTCTATCAATTACACCATGAAATAAGAGGTGTAGAACGATAATTAATGCATACGAGTCAGTCTGCTCGGATTGGACACAAAGAGTACGCAGCCATCAATTCTACACTTTTCCTTAAACACAGTTGCTCCCCAATATCGTTTGTTAATGTGACCTTTACCGAATACTGACTATTCATCCAGTTTCATGCAAGCCTACGCACACAATTCACTGTTTGTTATAACGATCATTTTACAGGGTTGGGTGAAACTGAGCTACGCAACCAGCAATAATAAGTCATGAGAAGATTAGGTTTGGTTCCAGTGAGCCAGTACTCAATTGATCCATCTTTGTTGTATTTTACAGCATCGAAATTTTATGCTTGACCATTAAAAAGAACAACGCGGTATATATTTTTTTAATTGTTCTCATTACTGTAAAGACTTTACTCACAATTGTAAAAGCATCTACACAGCTTGGAAATTCATTCGGATACGGTAAGCCTGAAACTGATCTGTGGGATTGGAGTTAGTGATACAACTGAACAAAGTGAGCAGCTGGCATTAACGGAGAACCTGAATACTAGTGCAAAACTGTAACGGTAATCGGTTGTTTTTGACAGGAAAAATTATGAGTAAAGAATAGCGAAAGAATTGCAACTTACCCAACGTAAGGGAGTACTTACGTTGTGCTCCAAGAACAAGGGTTATTTATTAGACAGAGCAATACACGGGT
>LUCH01017515.1:0-34519 GCA_013368495.1 Paragonimus heterotremus
CAGGCCTTCAATTTGGTCATTCATTCTATTTCGGCCGCCATGTCTAGCCCGTTGGTCCGATCCGGTTGAGCGATGACTCATCCGGTCGCCCACGCCGTCCTCCATCCACTCGCGGTGGGTTTTTGAGCCCACCTCCCCTTGTGTTGAGGTATTCCACCGAGAGTTGGAATGCTCGTACCACCTGCCTGACAGTCCACCACAATATGTGGTTTTAGAGAGATGTGTTTAGGAAAGTGGAAGTTCGCGACGGAGAACCGAGATAATGAAAACGCATGGTCTTCGCAGTTGGGTTATGCATCTTTTATGCCGATGGAGCGTCTGCCGCACCGCGCGTTGTTCAGTGTGGTTGCTGATGACTGGAAGAAACCGCAAGGCGACCAGACGATGACTTGGCGATGGGCTGTGACAGCCTTGGCCGTCCCGTTGAGCAAGTTTGGTGGGTGTCATCTTTTTCGTTGGGGAGTCCGCGACTATCCACAATGCTAGCTTGAAGAATTGTTGCATGGCAGTTTGTCGCAGTCAGTGGTGAGTCACAAACGTGTTGACTATCGCTCTTCATGTTCTCATTTCGTTTATCCTTTTCCTCTATCTTTTCCGCCATACGTCTCTACTTACTAATGTGCGACCTCGTGGACCATCCTCAGGACTAACGGCAACCTGAGCCATAGTGCCTAAGGATACGGCTGAAAGCTAAAACTGATCGATTCTGGTCAATTGATAAAAATACAGGGATCAGTATACTAACAGTTAGTTCTTTCTACTAAACACAGAATTAATTATCAATGGTTCCAACACATAGTGAGATGACGAGGCTGACAACCACTGATGTGTTGATGGTCTCAGCACTCAGTCCATCCGTATGACGAATAAATCTTCGTTGGTTATATCTACAATTCTGGTGAAGTCCATGCAATATTAGTGCAATTTCTTTGAAGAATAACCAAGTAGTTATTAGGGTTTAAAATGTCCAATACATTGTTCAAGAAGCCGAATTGTCAAGTGTCTTTTTGAAATTGCATACGGAGCTTTATGTTCATTGGGTTCTTTCATTATTTTGTTCAAGTGTCACGAGTAGTAGCTGGCTGGATCTTAAGAAAAAATACGTGATGCCACGTAATTTCGTCTACAGAAAGCTGAAAACAGAACTCCAGGCATTAAACGAGAAAGCCATTCAGACTGGCGGAACATGGGTTCCGGAGTTTTAGTCTCGGCCGTGACAAAGATATGCACCGCTGATGAGCTCTTACGAGTACGAAAATCGAGTCTAGTGCATCCTTTCGAAAAGGGCCTACTGGAAAGTCTATGGCAATGCGACAGCTGCGATCAACTGTGGGTGATGTTCAATTTGAAATTGACCAAATCCCCGACTAAACATCAGTAAAAAAAACTGTTGCTTGAAAGATAGAACCAATTTTATTAGCTTATGAAATAAAAGCAGTGATCATGAGCAACACACCAACGATGTGTTAGGATAATTGACTGCTATATTCAGCCACTTTTGAGAGAGTTAGACCAGTCAAAGTCATCATTCCTAGATTTTATGGACCATCCAACGTCTCTGCAACAGATTTCAGCAATAAACAGTTCTCCATATCATGCAACTGCAAGTCACTTGGCCACCTGCTTGGAAGAACACTGGCAAATTCAATCTGACAGATTTGCTCGAAACTGTCGATATTTTAAAGCAGCTGGAAGTATCAGACAAGCAACCACTTTCGACTTCCACTGCTTCCACTGTTACGAATGTTTCGCCGAATGAGATGACTGAGTGTCTGTGAATGCACACTGAAATGAACTACATTTACTTGAAGCTACCAGCCGACGAGCTCCAATAGTTGTCAAATTATCGTACATACATCTCACAATTTCCGCTAAACTGATGAAAGAACGGAACAGGATTGGGGACATCGTTAAGCCTATGGTGAGTAGATACGTTTAGGGCAAAGCTTATGAATAACTTAATAACTGATCAGGTGACTTAGAGTCCTCGCTATTGCAGAAAAGTCGTTCATCATTATCATAACAGCCATGAGCCTGACCAACAGGTACTGTGGCTCGGGCCGCCGCTCACCTCAACAGTGACGTGGAATATCCTAGAAGAAAACGTTACTAAGAAAGTCAAAAGTTAATAACAGGAGACTAAGAGGATGAACTAGAAATTGTATGAATACAGGTACGCCAGTGACTGCGACACATCGCCATCTCAGACAGCATCTCTAACCAGTTGTTTGAGTGGTCACGAGGACCTCATTCAGGCAAGCGACACCTACCCACTTTGCTCAATGGAGCAGTCAGGGTCTTCATATTTCGTGACCACGTTGTTAGTTGACCACCACGTTCGTTCCTACATCACGCGCACACTCGCGTTTATGAGCCAGAATTCCAGTCCACAACACGGCGTCCGTTCCTACGCACACGTCGTGTGCACTTCTGCTCGGTTTATATTTCTCAGACACCTTCTGTAGTGAGTGTTTTGCTTCCTGTTCCTCGTTCGTCCGGTCGCCTGTGCTGTCTGAAATCCACTTATTGTAGGCTTTTTGAACTGCCATATCGCCACGTTGAGATATTCCATCGAGTGTTGGAATACTCGGAATTCCGATTTGGTCAAACATCACACTATGAATCCCGGGTAGATGACATTAATCGTATGGCAGATAATTCAAAAGGTATCAGCTAAACACTACAACACATCGACTTTGCTCATAGGACTATCCGTTTTACTTTAGAATCCGAATTACCCGAAGGCATCGTATGATTACCAAAATAGCAAGATACAATAGGGCGTGTATCAAAAGTTGACGTTTACGAATTTTTATGGTTTAGCATCATGAAAACGTAAAAGACGTGCACCGGTGTCTGCTGAGCAGGGTTGCGAAAATATGGCCTAAGTCACTGTGGAGAGCGAAAGTCAGTTTCCATTTGATATACCGTTGAAAATGACTCTCTAGAATCGTTAGTTTTTAAGGATATGCCAGAAATACAAAATAGGTAGGCTGAAAACCGGGAGCAAAAACCTGTTTTTGTTTCGTTGACTTTCAGAGAGATAATGCTGCCAAGACTTGACCAACAGATAGCGTAGTTGTTAACAACTCCATTTGTTCAGTCTATTTCCACACCAGTTATGAGTCCAGGGCTGAAGTATAGATCGTCTTTTTATGTCGCCTCCTATAGTGCATAACGTTAAGTTGCTTCCACGATGTAAGAATCTTAGTCCACTCAATATGTTAGCTACATAAGCGCAGTCTAGAATATCATCCAGCGTGACTAACTCGGGAAGTGACAATAGCCCGTTCGTCATCAATCGTTCTTCTTCTGGCTGAGGTAACTGGTATTTTGGTTGCGTCCATTGATGAGTATCTATTTGTGAAACAATTATTACTCCATACTAATTATATGATCCGTTTTGAATGAAATTCTGATCACAATGACTTGTTTATTGCTCAGGTTAATGTGCGATCGTAGTAAGAATGAGCGATCGTACTATACTACTCACACCACTGCAATTTAGTAGTGGGACCAGAGAATATATTATGACACTGTAGTCGTAGGAAAAATACAAGAAACATCGGAGTGCAGCATCACATGAAATGGTTTTTAGTACGTAAAGGAAGTGAGCATTTGTGTTTGTGGCAACTGTGACGGTCTGCGTCCAGGTAAATGTTTTTGTTTGTTGTCATGTTTAAACGCACAACACATGTGTTGCTTTCCTGGATAAATAACCCCTGCACCATCCACGTTCTTGGTTCACAACACGACGTTATATATAAATATTGTTTACCTAATGTTCGCGTTTAGTCAATAAATCCTGTATTCGACAGACCACTGAAAAGTTTTAATTGAAGCACATTATCATGTGACTATTGCAAATTCTTTATTTATGTTGTGCCGTTTCCTATAGGATGAATAAATAAACTGCATTCATGTATCACTTTGAGAGAATATTCTGTGAACAGACGAAGAAGTAGAAATAAGAAAGTACACACTTTAGAGGTAGTGTCAAAGTGGAGATAAATGTAGGCGCGTTATTCAAAGCTTAATTTCGAACCGGGTATAACATACACCAGGCGATGGGACTGTACGATTATCCAATTTTCAAAAGTTCAATTGCTTCAGTATGTCACGCTGCGTGTTGTTCATGTCCACTAGCTGGAACCATAAAAAAAATCATAACGTTTATTTGCATGTAGTATTAAAACTTGTAAAGTGGAACAGTAACAGTGTGTCACTGTTTTAACATGTATTCTTCCAGAGGAAAAACTATCCGGCCAGGTTCATGTCTGTTTGTGAAGGAATGACTGTTATATACATAAATAACAAAGTAACCGAGTTCGGTGGCATCATTTATGATAAGCTATTTGCACATAACCAACTCGTTTGAGGAGTTCGTGATTACGCTCGACAGAATGAACAATAGTTCACATGACGATAGGATGATATCTGAATACAGCCAAATGAGAACCCGGTGTCACTGCTGTTCCAAGACATGGTTTGGAAACAATATTTCGTTGGCTGTCGAATAGTTGTACAACTGGACAGTGAGTTGGATTTGTTGTCGTAAAGCATTCTAACCGTTTACTGAACACATATCAAATGTGTTTGTTGTATCTCTGGTCAATCACAGCCTACTTGTGGTTCTCACAAACTGCTCGAACTATCCCGATTACGTCGTTCAATTTCTGATAATTCCGCCTCGATCATTCTTTTTAGTTTTTTCTCGTATTGCTCCATTAATATTTGTTTGACTTCTGTAACCACAATGCAAGCGACGCTTAGCGCTGCAACACCCACAATTAAACTGCAAGCTAAATAGCACGCATCGTAATCTTTCCAATAATCATATACAAGAGCCATCAACGGTGTCCCAATCAAATATCCAATACCAGAACCCAGCAGCATAATTCCAAGTCCTTCAGTTAGGTCATCTTTTGGTACGATTTCAGCTACTACTAGTGGCTGTAAAACGATAAAAGCACCTACAATAAAGAGATTATAGTTTTCTATCAGACAACTTACCATGTGCACCTCCAAGCAGACAAGAATAAACCCCGAATTGCCAAGATTCTTTCATATAATTCGAGGAAATGGACAAAACGCAAGTGAGGATGACCCAGATCAACATGAAACTGCGTTTCTTGCACCAGCTGAATGAAGCAATGATACCAACAAGCAGCCTTATACTCGCACCCGCAAATCCATATCCAGAAATCACTGCGGAAACAACACCGTCTGGAAACTGCTTTTGCCGTAACCGATCAAATAGGTAGACAATAGGTGGCATGAGCGTGAGAGTATATATAAAGGACGCGATCAAAAGGAGATCAAACTGGAAATTTTTGAACAATTGAAATCGGCTGGTTTTTCGCTTCGCTCCCATTGTAAGCAACCTATCGAGTTGATCCATAAAAACAAACGAACCCATGTTGCCAAGTAGGTGCGCCAAACGAGTATGTTTCTCCAGCTCGCCTATATCCCAGGTGGATTGAAGAGCGAACGAAGATTGGACAAGTTCTGCAGGTAGGTGTAGACTCGCGTTTCTGGTAGGATCAAGAGCCATCATCTGAGGCCCTGTAAGAGGAAACATTGTGGATCTACGGGCGTCCTGCGCTCGTTTCCGTGTTGTGAGCAATGTACCGCAGACACACACACTTGCTGTAATAACCGACAGTACATACATGCTATTTCGCCAGCCAACTTTTTCGACAAGTATCGGAACTAAAAGGCTCATTACTGAGCAACCTGATAATGATATTAAGACGACTTCACACGGTTATGTACTTACCAAGTCCTGTACCGCAGCTTACAATACCCATTGCTAACGGTCGCTTCTCATCAAAATTCAAAGTTACCGCAACGACCGCACTCATGTATGCCAATCCGAAACCGATACCTTCATCTGTGAGATAGGCAAGTCACACGCTTACCACTGGTCAGGCCATAAAATATATACAACATGCTCAGGTGAGCTGTGAATGCACAAATTAGAAAACTCACGCCGCTTAAGAGCCCGCCACCGACTGTTACCAGTCTATAACCGAACTTTCTGATCAACTTTCCTGCCAGTGGACCTACATAAACGAGTTGATAAAATTGATGTAAATTACCCAAGCAAAAGGATAGTCCCATTTGTAACGACCCGATCCAGTCCAACTGAAATCGTGTAACATTCAGTTCTTCTTTCCAGTACGAGACATAAATGCCAATTATACACATTGTCCCATCGTTTATGAAAACAATCATGAACGAAGCAAAAACAATAGCACAACAACGAATGTAGTCGGGCATCATCTGCAAAGAACACAAGGAAACAAGAATAGTGATCAAATACTCTGAGAGCAAATTTAAGTTGTGGACAAACTATATTAGGGGATATGCATCACACATCAGCAAATCACTCATACTGTTCGACAATGCACCAAACTTTGACGGGATACCGGTCGCCATAATTACTTACCTCAGATTTGGTTAACTGTTACCGACGGAGTGCGTGTAACGTTGAGAGACCGAGCTAACTGTATGCATCTACTGATTCAGAATCAGTAAAATAAAACAGCTCGGCAATCAAACACATATCAGGTGACAAACTGATACAAACGATAGGCATCATGTAGAAGGAACGACCGAGACCGACTGACCAGAAACACAAAATTTCCGAACCAGTGATTCACTTTCAGTCGACTACAATTGAAGCTGGCTGTCGATCAATCATCCGGTACAATCAGGATTAGCGATCACACTATTATGCTTACACTACTTCTCAGAAATCAGGCAAAAGCATGTATTTGGGTATTGAAGTAATCGTGAGAAAATACGAGAAGAAACACTGAAGTGCACTCTAGCACGAAATGGTGTTTCCCGCAAATGAACTTCTCATTGACAATCATGGATCAGTGTTATGTGCAAACAAGTGTTTTTGTTTGTAGTGGTTTTGAAGAATATAGCCCATATGTTGATTGTCCCAACAATTAACCTTTGTGCCATCCGCGTTCTGAGCTCACAACACCCGGGTGCGTGACTATCTGGTCCGTCTGGGCTGAGAGGACCTTGACAGATTGTCGTTTGTCCGGGATTTGGGTCAGTCGTGTCGAATTTGTCTACCCTACGGAGACGTGATTTTCAGTTATAATTTTCGAATACTAACTGCATTAACGTTCGTTGAAAGCAGGATGACAAAGTATTCCGTTTCGACTACTTTGGACTTCCAACTTATTAAAAACAATTTTCTTTTAAGGCTCCGGTCCTAAATTTTTTTTGATTTAGTGGGCACATAAAGTCAGTCAAGGCTCGTGAAGAATAAGCGTAGCATTTTGCCGCAACAAATCGAGATAATTGCGTATCCCTAATGGATGGGGGTAGTAACATCACGTGTATACCATTAAACAGATCGACAACATTGAAACAAATGGCTCTAATCTACTGACCATGTTTCCTACTCAATGATGATGCAAATGTAGTCGAAAATGTTATTTCTGTTTTAAGAATGCTTGACAAATTACGAAAACGTAGACTGTTAATACCAACGTAAAGTTTACTCGTTTCGTTCAATTGAAACAGATATATCACACGATACGTTGCCAGGTGATTAATGAAAACAGCTGTGCTACATTCGATTAAACTGTAGGCAATATATTAAATGATGGGCTAGATCATTTACGCTGTTGAACAAAACATACCATTTTACCGAAAACCAGACAGTTATGTCACGTGAGCGGGGTATGAAGGCTACACACGCAGATAGTTACTTTTCCGATGAAATCAGCGCACGTTCAGTTACCTCAACAGGCGAAACATAGTGGAGAACGATGGGCGTATTTTACAATTTGGCTGGATTTTTGTTGAACAACAGACCACCTATTAGTGAACTGACGACATGGGCCATCGACTAAACGGACAATGCGGGGATGACAGCAGATTCATTCACATATATGAGGGAGGTATCTTGTACTGTAAAATGTTGTGGGAATGTATATAATTTGCATTTCTACAACGATGGTCCGTTCTATGTCGTAGTCTGCAGGTTGAGTACGCTGTCTTTCAAAATATTCATACTGTTCATGAAACTACGAGTAACTGCTTAATGACAGTCTTTAGTTTCGTCAGAATCCTACTAGAGGAAGTCCGGGAGGTATCACCAAACCGATAAGGTGAGCGAAGAACAAGAAAAACATACGGCATACCTGGTCATTACATCCTGAACGCATCCTAGGTTCTCAATAATCCCGGAGACCTCTCAGGTGCGTCAAAAATGCATTATTCTGCGGTCTCTCTCAAAATGCACCCACTAGCATATCACGTGATGCACTAATGGAAAATCTGCAAGGCAAATAAACTTTATGTGGCCTTTGGGCACGCTGCTCCAGTTTATGGCCTATTATAGAATAAAAGATTTCCACTTGTGTCTACCACCATCCGCTTACAGCATCCTAAGAACCTGGTTCCCGAAAATGGGAATGTTTTTCACTTACATGTAAGTAGCATTCGTCCGAAACAGCCTGAATCGATTAAAAATCTGATCGAAATACTTTTTTTTAAAAAAAAATCACGACCATCATTTTCAGATTTTTGCCGTACCCCTATATATTAAGGCTCGTGCTGCCATTGGTCCTGACAGCAACCCACGGAGTAGATGGATAATAAATAAATGGAAATATACAGATTAAAAAAGCAGTGGAGTATCCTCAGAAATGAGGATCAACAACTTTGTTCAACGCTGTCTGAGACATGTCACAGTGTTCCTAACCAGCGATATGGACTCCCCAACCAAATAGACGGCACCCACCAAACTTGCTCAACGGAACGGCCAAGGCTTTCACAGCCCGTCGCCAAGTCATCGTCTGGTCGCCCTACTGTTTCTTCCAGTCACCAGCAACCACAATGAACAGTGCGCGGTGCATCAGCAGACGCTCCATCAGCATAATGGGTATGTGACCCAGGCAACGGAGACTGTGAGTTGTGCTCCTTTTCGGGTCCAATCAACAGTAAGCCTTACTGGCTATAACAACGGTAGAGAGAACACATGGCTCAGTAAGAGTACAAACTGTATTATCCCATTTACATGGTGTAACGTCATTCTTGTGCGTGGACGAATGAGTCTTTGGCCGTCGAAGGCGCGACCAGTCAGGACGCAGCTTAAGTTTCAACACGGGTGTGGGATACACAGGCGGCCTTGACGCGTTTACAACACCATCTCCTTCTTAATTCAAAAGCCGGGCCAACACCGTAGCGAGCGTTCTGTGTCCTGTGACGGGCTGATCGACGATGTCTTGGTGTGTCGGGGATCACACAGCGTGGGCGTGGTAGTAGTTTTTGAGCATCTGTTTGCACCAGAGTTGTATAAAATGTCTGATATTGACCTTGTGACCGGTAATAAGCTCGTACGTCCCCGGTCAACAAACCTGAGCTATCCTAATCGGTCTCGACAGTGTCGGTTGACCTTTGCTCGCTTTATGCTCTTTCAGGAGGACGAACATCCCAAATTCTATTGCTGATGTCTGTGTTCTGTAAGGTGACTGGTAGGTATGACGACGTCTCCAACGTTGGAAAAGTCCATCGGCTGTAAGGTACTTGCATTTTGGCGTTCGCGGCATGTACAAAGACACTTTCTTTAAATCCGATTTTGAGACAAACTGAGCCTCAGGAATCTTGACCAGTAGCTTATCCGTCGTTGGAATTATGAATTAAGCCAACACAATCTGTTTACCGCCACCCACTCACTGCATATTGTTAGTGAGTCCATTTATTCCCGTCCTCGAGAAAAATAAACGATTCATTCGATCGTAATTGACGGAACTGTTCAGAAGGACCGAGAGGTGACCTTGGCTAGCTTTTTGCCCGTTCAACTTTTTATTCCACTATTCTCATTAGTGACCCCGACTATTTTCTTTTTTATGACTCGGGAATGTTTTTTGGCCACTGTTCACCATATAATTACTTCGTATTTTTCGCGTTTGTCGCACACGTTTTGAGGTGGAACAAAACCGTTTTTTGCAAGCGTCTTTTGGCTTGTCTTGAAGACCGAGATTTCCGTGTTAATTGTTACAAGAAGGAGAGTTCGATTCCTGTCAAGCACAATACTATATCGAGAACGAACCAGCATGTCGTTTCGAGGGTTTACAACACATATTCGTGAGGTATCGCCCTTGTGTAGTACCAAGACTATCTGATGAACCCATTTGGAACTGCCGATTTGTTCCACCAATTTGTTCAAAAACACTTCCTCTATGATTCCTGTTTGGCCAGATGAATCGGGCGCGGTTGTGTAATCGGGGGAGCGGAGTCGAATTCCATCTCAATAGCTGTCGTACCTCGATGTGCACAACTGGCCACCGTTCGAATGTCCGATGAAGGGAGACTGGACTCTGAAAACCCGTGCTGCTGCTTCCCAGTGAGAGTAGAATTATGTACTGAGTAGATGTGTTCTTGGCTCGCTTGCGCCACTTGACGGGAGGTAAACTGCTCCAGCGGTTTCCAGAGCATCCTGTTTCAATAGGCGAAACCGGAATCTTTCTGTGGACATGCTCGTTCTGCATCCTAATTCTTGGTCAAGTATGATGAGAGCACTGGGCAACGAAATTTCTGACTGCAAGTCAAATGCGTCAGAATGACAATGTCCTTCATTACCCACCAAATGACGAAGCAGCTTCAGCATCAGGCTCTCATTGAAAGTAGTATCAATCAGCAGCAAATCCAAGTAAATGTGGTTTTCCAGTGTCCAATCACTTCCGGTTGGCTGCATGACAGCATCACGCCAGTAGGATTTCGGAGGTTGCAGATTAGAATTCATTAGACAGGTTTGTTTAACGCGACGCCAATGTTGTATTCTCATTTGGGTGTAATCATACAACACTATGCATTTAAATTACCTCGATGTCCGTCACGAGCTTGTACATTTTCCAAGTACGCGTCGACGCATTGTCGATTTACTCGTACAGTCACCCTATTTTATGCTGGCTAACTGGCACAGGCAACGGTGATCCAATCCCGAAAGTCTAGATCCACCTTCTGCAGGAGTGAACTATTTCTCCGATCCATTGAATAAAAACGAATGCGCACACGCATTGTGACTCGTACCTTTGACAGACAAGAAAATCTTTACAATGCCACAAGTGACGGAGGTTGATGAATGCAGCGCGTGATTTTCTATTACAGGAGCACTATTACAAGTCGATAAAATGACACTACTCATGAAGACTAGGCGATCGACTGTCTCAAGCGGCCTGTCTACAATGACAGGGATAAACGGTTGGGTTCATGCCAACCTTATTTTACTATTTGATGCAAAGTGCTGCTGACCGGCCATATCTTTTAATCAGTTTGGCACGGTCTACTTAACTGAATGGGAGAGTGTTACGTTTTTATCGAGAACTGCAAAATCGAATAAACGAAAATACAAGCTTAAACATGTTAGTTATGGAGCCGGTTAGAGGGCGACTACAAGCACCGTAAGTTTTAAACCATGCACAACATGCACATATACACATCATGTCGTATACGTGACTGACGGCTAAGAAAATCAAAACGGAAATTCGAGCGGTACGAACCAATCCCAGTCTAGTGGAAAAGTAATACACCTTTACAGAAGAACAGTACAACTTAGGTTGCCGGTTGTCAGTGGATCGCAACCATAATAATTCTAAATAGTCGGGTTGGCAGACTGCTTCACGGCCTAAATTCAATTTTGTAGGTCATTTAACTCCAAAAGTTGTTCTTAGAAGTGGTTCCAACCACCGGTCAATTAAACACAAACTCGACGCAACCGTTGATCGACATCCTGACGCTGAACTGCACCAGATTTACTTTGAACGGTTTTATTTGGCTGCAAATTCTTCGTTAGGGATGCCGTTCCTATTTACATTTACCACATGTTCCTCATATTTCTTGGCCTCATTATGTACGAGTACGGCTCAGTAATAAACTTAAGTGATTGCCTCGATTAGCTTCTAAACTCCCAATGTACGAGAAGATAAGTTTATAAGATAGTTTTTAGTAGTTTCGACTACGTAGTGTCACGTCTCAGGTTAGCGACTTTCGTTAGGTTGTGATATGTTTATCACAAGCGGATGTTACGAACCATCTGTGAAGCGTGACCTATATGCTGATTTAAGAGATTTTTTCCTTTTTAGAACTGCACACGATACTTAAACAAAAATATGCTAGCATGATACTTTCAGAGGTCTACTATGGGTGATCAAAAATGTTCGTGACTTGTTCGCACGTCATGACTTATTTGAAACATCGTGATAATGGCCATCTATTGTTCGAATGAGGTATAGGTGTGCAACGTACAATCCGTCTTGACATCGTCAGCATTTGTATAAAAGCGTGAACCATACGACGCAGCCCGATACACCATCTGTGAGTGACGTGTCTTAAGTCAACAGTGTCCACACGGGTACTACAGCTTCGATGGATAACTTAGAAAGGCAAGTGCGACCGTTACACTCCTATCAACGATTGTATTCTAGTAGTGCAAATAGACACAACACCAAGCACATAAAAAGACCAAGTAGACCTAAATACACCATCAGTAAGATCTTACATTCGGTAGTAATGTCAGTAAACGGATTTACCGTGTTAATTACGGTAAGCAATATAAGGGTGACTGATACTGTTACGTAGTGGGCAGATTAGAAAACTTTTTTTCAGAAATAACGAGAAGGGACGGGAGTTAATTTATAAAATCGCTATGTCTAAGTTTATACAAGAAACTAAACCGTTTCAGCAGATGACAAACTATAACTGCAGCAATTGATTTGTCCAAAGAACGTTCAAATCAATTTAAACAGATAGACACGGTGAACAGCGTCTATGTGAATGCAAGGCTATCATGCAAGATGTTGAGAAATATGTGTGCAGTTGCAGCATCACGTGACCGCGTGTGTGAATGGGGGTCGTACAACCCAGTGTTAACGGGAGTTGGGATGCTGCCGGTGCATAAAAAAACGTGTGACGGTGATCGATCAAGGTTGCGGTTGTGAAACGGAACATTAACGACCGTAACCAATCTGCTTTGACATAATCAATTTCAGTTAACTTACACGAGCAAGATCGAGATAATACAGGATTACTGGTATGTAGTGAAGTGTTGGTTAACATAAGTTGAACATCACTCACAATTGACTGTGGCTGTTGCATTCTTGTAGACTTTCCAATCATCCCCACTGTGACAAGGATATGCACTACTGACAAGCTCTAACAAAAACGAAACCTGAGTATAAGGTTTGTTTTTGAAAGGTGCTGATTGGAAAATTTATTGGAATGCGACGGCTCGATCAATTGTGAGTGATATTCAACTTTATAGTACATGACTATCTTAACATATGGAAAGGTTTACCACTCCGTCTAAAAACGATGCTATCACCAACGTCGTCAATTCAAAGAATGGAGGTAAACACTTAGTACTGCTCGTTGTGGTAAAAAACATTTAATATGTTTTATAAATGCAACTGATCTTGCTTCTAGATTTTACCTCCACAAGTAAGGCTCGTTTTATCCACGCAAGTAAAACAACCCAACAAAAAGAGAACAAAGAAAACAACTGAGAAAGTCTGTACTAAAGGCACATTATTGTAACTCAAAGTGGGAGAAACAGTGGAAATTTGACCACTGTTCTTGCATAATTTGCGTTTGAAATCCCCATCGTTACTGCGTACTGATTACGCTGAAATTTAACTTGTAGAGGAAAATAGAGGAGAGAATCAGAAGATGCGGACAAGTCTTACACCACCGAAGTACAAACAACCGGGTGCCTTTCAATACCAGTAAGTGTAAAGTGGTGCATTTTTGTCAAACGCATTGCATTTAGTGCTTCCTCGGAGACAAAGAGGTGGACAACACCATGGGACGATCGTTTGGATAACTTAAGCCTGACTCTTAACTGAGCATCGGTTTATTACTGAGTAGTTCGGCAGATTAGATGGGTTGGATGAGACTCAACTGTGAACAGTGGACTCCATGTGAGACAGTGGGACGGGTGGGTAACCGAGTCCATATGTGGGATTCCCGAGCTCCTGGCGTCGCTTCGTAGCTCGGCTGTTGGAACGCTTATTACGTTTGAGCATACTGTTTCCGTCGCTGGTTCGAATCCAGCCAAAGCCCTGGTTTCTTACAATTGTGTTTGAAGCATACGCCATGCCGTTTGGATCATTTCAGTCAGCTTGTATGTCCACCATGTGTGAACCGCGGGTGCAGGTTATTTTTGAACCAGCTAACCACTTTTACTATCAACATACTGTGAAGAGCATCACTTTTATTGGGAAGGTATAACGAAGAGTCAAAAGCAGGCTGCTGCCCTTCGTACGTCACGTGATTCAGACAGACTATGTAAATTGAGAAAGTTCTCAATGCGCTGTCGACATGAATTTGGAGACTTAATTTGAACATACAAAATCCTCCGTCATTCTCGTCACCCGTTAAGAAGGATGTTTGCGCCTAAACTGACTAATATTCCTAGGGCGTAACTCGCTATATACAGGATGCCAGATAAATGGTTTGGCTACCACAAAACACCAGCTTTTTGGTAGACATTACTTGGACCAACTTACTTCGGTCTGTCGTGTAAAGTGTCACCAACAAATGATATAGTGAGCACACATTCAAAACACCAAGTGGACCTTAAAATAGCCAAACCATCGCAATCACAGCGGTAGATTAAAAGTACACCTGACGGAAATGTGATTTTTTACCAGTTATTTTGAGCTTACATGTTGAAGTGCGCTAGCAGTGTGTTTGCCAGATTATGATTTCTCTTCCGAGGATTTTCTTCTAACTTCTCCCATACGCAGTCTTATCGTTTTTAGCACTGCGATGCTAAAAAGATTTCCCGTCCAACAGAAGTGTAGTTGTACATAAGCATCCTAAGATTCATCCGATACGTAAACTTCTCATGAATCGTACACCCAGAATGGGTAAAGACTGATGGAAGTAGTTACAAATGAGACGTCTTAGAGAAATTTCACGGTAACTGAAACTGGATACCATTTTACCTGTAAGAAGAAGCAGGAAGGAGGATGAATGAAAAGATGACCAGATTACTCAAGCTGAAACCGAAGCGCCGAGGAAGAAATCCGATGGTGAACAACAGTTTACACTGTGAAGGAACAGCTACAAAAATGGAAATGTGTAGATGGTCGTTTAAGGACACAGTCGTGAATTAGAAGGTTAGTAGTCATAAACTATAAACTTCGGCTAGATCCGTCTGCTTGAAGATCACTTATCCATTACCATTGGGAAAACATTAGTCGACGCAGGTTGAACAAATGCGAAACATTCAAGCAAGTGGCCCCCGCCTAGTTTCTCTGACTGTGAATGTTTGCACTGTAGGTTTGTGAGTAGGTCTTCTGGTGAACCCAGACTGATTTTTCTGATGTGAACCCTAACATGACCCATAAATATATCTATGGTTAGTAGGAGGAGCAAAACTAGTGTAAAATACATTACAGCTGCTGTCTTTTTCATAGGTTACTTGGTATCAGAACACAACGCGAAAAATCATTGAAGACGATCTCCAAGAGTAAGACGGAAACGTTATTTATGATAGGAAGGGGTATGACAAATAACGCACAGATAAAACCATCGTGTGAGAACGTGATAGTCAACAGACTGGAAAACTGAATCACTATACAGTTTTTCCTTGGAAAGTATTTGCGTCACAGAGTGGAAGAGAGATAAGGTGTGAACGTGATTGTACACCGAATTATTTCTCAGCATTGTGTAAAGCATCACTTTGGTATGCTATTCATTACTACTACCATCAAAGACGGCAATACATACTGGTGCTTAAATACTACGCAACCATGAAGAAATAAGCAAGCCGTGGATAGGAAAAAAAATAAACAAGGAGGGGATAAAAATTCAAAAATCAACCGTACTTATTTAAAAAGGATTATCATGTGTCATACTAATCCACACTTTCTAAGTTTTGCTGAGACGATCGGGATTGCTCGTGTCAGTCCTCAGCTAAATGTACCGAAACTATTATATGTAAGCCTCAGACCTCTACGGACCTAATTATTTAGCACAATGCTCTCTACACTGTTTGATACGATTTTAATTTTACACCCTACTCCACTAGTCCGATATATACATCTGGTTATTACTGTTTGATAAGGAAGTAACAGTGCAAAATCGCAGCGTTTACCAGTGTCCGTCTTCTTACTCCTATGTTTAAACTATGTCTATGCTCAAACACTCAACAACAAGATGCCCATATCTTCTAAACAAAAAATCAGGCCGAAAGTGAAAGTAAGGCGTTCTAAGCAAGACAGCATCCTTACCAACTTCATTGCCACCCGTCAGTAATTGCACTTATTCCACAGACATCTCGACTAAATAACGCTAACAATCACGCTATTAAACCCGATTAGCCATCATCCCACCTAAGGTCATCAGCCATCGACTGTGAGTCGCGATGTCCCGAGACAGGAAGACGAACCTAACTTACAGTGACCAAACCCTTGGTGAACGACTTCATTTCTCTACGCCAGGTCTCCATCTGTCCACCTCGTACCTCACGCCAGTCGGCTGCAGCATCAGGAAAGAGTGTTTGGTATGACAGACGATCAGTTGGTATCCTTAATACATGGCCTATCCATCTAAGACTATATAAACGTCAAAACTGAACAAAAGAACTCGCTTGACAGTCACCACTAAATACCCGTTCCCTAATCTTCCCGCTGATTATTCGGTGACGTCATCCTTTAACACTACTTTTTTCTCTCTCGAAGTTGTACTTGTCGGATCGTTCTAGAGCATAGTCAGTGACCAGCAACTGTTAGATTTGTACATAACTCCTTTCTGCTATTGCAAGACTTTGGCCACCGTAGTTTATCGACTTTCTTTGTTGTGACAGTACTGCCCCAAGATGCGTCTGACTTCTATGGTGAGGAACCACCTGTTGCAGGTTGAAACAGACACGCCGTAACCGCAAAAGACGCTCGGCTTATGAAGTTGTTTAATGTCCGCCATCTGTTAACAGGTACGTGAAAATACACACAGAGGGATGTTTCCCGTTACCCGCACAGGTTGAAATAACTGAGTCCACACTTCTACTAACGCTTACCCACATTTGAAAAGTACCATCATGGGATCATCTGGGTCGGCTGCCCTATTACGTTTGACAATCGAAATTCACTTGTAGGCCTCAGTTTTGCGGGATGATCTTAAATCTACCGACCAGGGTGCTACATCACACGTTTGTAACAGTAACACAGTAGAAGCAAGAGACTAGCTAAACTGACCTGCAAATTGTTCCGCCCAACGCCCTAACCACTGGACCTATTAGGGATGAGCGTGTCATCTGCCTCGCTGACAGTTTAACCGACAGACGGTCCCATTGGGCTAGTAGCAAGAATAAGACTGAAGAGTCCGCCAGTGTTTCCTAAAATAAAAGTGGCTTACATTTCCTTAACCTTCTCCATTAGCCAAGCCTTACGATCGGCGGTCAGGCAATGTTTCAACATCCTACGGACATCCCGTCTTACAAGTTTTGTTGACTTCGCCACATCTTACGAATGCCAACCCACCGCTTGTCACATCACACCCGGTCTGCGAACAACGGATTAGGCCGGAAGCGGCAGCCCAGTGTTCAGCGAATGACTTAAGTTCGGAGTATGAAGGCACTCACAATGAAGCTTCCCTCAGTAGGAACCTCCCGGCTTCCTGGCTGAGGTCCGAAGGACAATGAACACCATCGGTTGAGAACGCAGTCTGATATGGCGAAGAACAGAAGTCAACCGCGCTCGTGTTGCAAGTCTTTGTTTGCACTGTTGTGGGTTTTCTTCCCTGTCCCTCTGCGTTCTTTTTCTCTATTTACCTTACACACTGTCTTTTTTCTCATATTGTAGCAGGCTGGCTACTCTTCGTGGTTTCTACGCATACATTGTGAACCTGCTACCCAAACAAAACTCGGCCCCACCAAGACAGCCGACCTGGGCGTCCACATCTCTGGCCAGCATTATTATATCAGAACCACGTGTCGACTGCAGAAGAGCGGCCAGCTCCGAGCAAAGTTCGGCCTTGACACCCACGTTACTAGAGTCAGTTGAAACAGAATCTTTGGCTCCAAAACCCTTACCACAAAGCAGTGGGTGGGTGACAATGTACCAGAACTAGTGTAGCGAGGAGGGCCAACCGTACTATACTACTCACACTACTACTATTCGGTGGTGGTCGTGGGAGAAATACAAGAAGAGACGTAGGACTGCAACATCGCATGGAATGGTTCTTGGTACGTAAGTGAACGTAAAAGAACTGAGCATTGGTGTCGGTGACAACCGTGACGTTCTGGGCCCAGTACCGTACGCACATGAATGTTTTTGTTTGTTGTCATGTTTAAACGGATAACCCACGTGTTGCTTTCTTGAATAAATAACTCTGGCGCCATCCGCGTTCTTGGCTCTCAACACTAGTATTCTTTCCGTAAGATGTCAACCTTCTTTCAATCCCCAACCTGAAGGATCTGAAGGTTGTGGTTTGCCTGACCTCTACTTATTAGCCTGCCTGGTATAGGTGACCCTGTCAGTGTGGTCGTCATACCATCCAGTTCAGCCCAATAGGTCATCGAGGTGCGGAGGCCATCAAATTGCGTCAAGGTCCAATTTCGTTGTCCAGCACCGTGATACCAGTAACACAGGCGAGGTACTGTCAACTTGCCGAACCAATGTGGATTGACACCATTTATTCATTCGTCGCCTCAAACAGAATATAAACGGTCGATCTGGATGGTACATTCGGGGAAGATGTCATCCAGCTTATCGTTTGTTCGACATCCCCAGCGTATAATCTGGGACGCCAATAAGACTGCAGATGTTTACTTTAATAAGGTGTGCCCTGACTGACTGTCTCAGCCGCATTAAATCTATTGCGTAGGCTGGATGGCCGACCGTCCCATACTGCTTGCTGAAAACGAGGATGTACACACGCGAATAGCAACAAACTGGGAACTTCCTAACATCAGCGACACCACACCAACTTTGTGCGCACTGCGTAAGGACGCACCGACTGTACAAATAGTCCGAAGCAGATGAAAAGTGCGACCAAACTGCGCCGAATCACACTAGAATGGGTGCGAACCCGGGACTTCAGTGAAAGGATGACGCAGTGGCTGTTCCGCTGTAAATTATTCGGTGTCGATATCCAAGAGAAATAATTTGGCATGTTTAATTCAGGTAAACACAAGGCAGAATATAATAACAAATCTATCTAGAGAGTCATGGGGAGCCTGTCAGTGTGTTTGATCAACAACTCCGGCAGTGGCAACACCCCTGTGACACGGGGTCATCTATAGGTGCGCCAAAAGTTCGAATACTTGGACGAGATCACACATAAATGGGTCGTAAAATGTGTGAAAAAGATATGGGGAGATTCTTGGGATAGGGAGCGCTAATTGAACAAAGTATATTCCAGTAGCCAATATGTACAACTTAAAACCCCAAAAGAATGGGTAGGTTGGTTATTGTTGTTTGATAAGGAAGCGGCGGTTCAAAATTGCAGCATTCACCAGTGTCCGATTTCTTACTTCTTTGTCCAAACTAAGTCTATGCTCAAACATTCAAAGACAAGATGCCCATATCTTTCAAAATCACAAGACTAAAAGTGAAGGTACGGCGTTCTCAGCAAGACAGCTTCCTAATATTTTTCATTATCAGGCGTCACCAAGTGCACTTACTATTGGATCGCCACCTTGGTTACGCGCTCAGTCGCTTGGCCCAAACCGAGAAATCAGAAGAGACACGGCTGCACTGTTTATTGGACGAGCGAGACGAGACGAGACAAACTAAGGCCACAGAAGCTCTAGATTTATAGGACAAAACGATCACCATAGATGGGCGACAGACAAAAATCGAATCAAATGAGACAGTCATATATGGCAGTTAGGAAGTCAGAACAAATCACGTTACAGGGGACGTCAGAAGGCGATGCGAGAAAAACACTGTTCGGATAGCGCGCAAGCGTTCGACTGCACACCTGCAATCTGATTGGCTGGATGGGATCATACCACCAACCACGACCATACCATCCGAGCTGGGACGGTCGATCGATGTGGCGTGACGCGTCCTGGCTGTCTCTTTAGGAGATGCGCCTCCTAACACTTACTCAACAAACGACTAGACTACATAACGTTAGCGTTCACCCCAGTAAGTCTGATTGGCCGCAATTTCAAAGACAGCCTCCAGCCACAGACTCTCTGATTTACGAGAGTCCAAGTCAGGGAGATGAACCCGACCTGTAGTGACCACCAATGACTTCATTTCTCTATGGCAGATCATCATCTATCCAATTCTCACCTTACGCCAGTCGACAGCAACATCGAAAAAGTGTTCGGTGTGGTTAATGACTAGCTGAAATCAGTAGTAAATGAACCAACCATCTAAGTCCGTGCAAACCCAAAAATTTGACAAAGAAACTCGTTTGACAATCACTACCAAATATCTGGTTTCCAATCTCTTCGCTGCTTACCCGTTGGTGTCACCCGATCCGAGCGACCGAACGCAGTTATCAATGGTCAGATACTTGAAGACTGTTCACGTCTTCTACCCTGCGTGACTAATTTTCGATATAGTGAAGTAGTACAGTGCTCAGAGTCATCTTAGGTACGTAGGTCTTAAGTTTAAGACAGATGCCGGTCTGTCGCCAGACATACCCTAGGTTGGCAAATACCGCCGCGGGTTTACAGATACGAACTTCTATTTCATTCTCCATATTTCTTCGGCTGTCTATGCAACTTCCTAAGTCAAACCGGTCAACAACTCTTATAATTTCCTTACACAAAACTAATTCAACAAAATTAAAGCTGTCTTGCAGATGTACTTTGTATTGTGAGACAGCAAAACGCATTCGGAAATATTCGGAACAGCGTGAAATAGCGCATGGTATTGCTTGTGTTAGTTGGAAATTGTCAAATAACACGTTGTCCTCATAATCAAAATCTATCAATTTCCACCGGGTAGGAGGTCCACGCAGGTATTTTGTGAGTGTTACAAACAATTCTCTAGTATGCCGTTTATAACAAAAGTAAACAGAAACGGTCAAATTAGACAACTCCGATCTTGGTATTGAAACTACCATTCCTAAAATATTCAGTCGTCTTCCTAAAGCACAGCACAGTTTTAGCCTCGTTACCCTAAACATTTAGAAGTTTTAGCTAAATCGCTTTACTCTTTTTCGTTTAACGGAAATAGGGTTCAGCTCCTTTGATTCATTCTTGTAATTAATGGCTGCGTTAATTAGGACAGGTTTTATAAAGCGACATTGTGCCTTTTTTTAAAAAAAATTCACAACGTTTAAGAAGAATTATTAGCATTGGCTCACCTGCTGCTGCTTCTGTTACGTTTACTGGAGCACTATGAGGAACGGAGATGTCTGTTGTGAGTCAGCAAGTGGATTTCGGTTTGACTAGTTTAAACTCCATCAAGACTGGCAACCAAGAGCCCTACACTACCAGCAAAGCCATTCATATGTTGTGGAAGGTTCGTCTAGCCTTTCAGAATGGTAACGTGTGGAATGTTCTACAAGCTCTACTGAAATGTGTGAGGTTGCATCCGAAAGCGAACCTGCAATGAAGTAGCACTAGAGTGGGTAATATGTAGGGGCGCTCACTTGGTGTACAGTCTTAAATATCTACCATACTCATAACTTGACAAACTGAGCATGTATTCACTGTTTTATCGATGATTACGGGTTGGCTTCATCTACACTTGCAGCATAACACCACCCCGACGTATTAACAATGTGTTACGATTAGTTTGGTGATTTATAAATCCGCCCTATTTGTCAAAACGCTACATTATCACGTCTCCGCCGTTTGCGTACAGCCCGCTTGAATTTTTGTCCAAGCAACAGTCGCCTATTTAACCTTCGGATATTTGTCCAGGTTGCATTCCTTCAGACTGATCGTTTCGAGGCCACACCTTATCATTTAAAATCAATATTGCAAAGCGAAGGATTTATTGAATAACATTCTGGCATTACAATGTCTGATCATCAAGGATTCTATAGCCTGTTGTGGTTGCCTATATAGCGGCTACATCAGAATCTGTTAGTCAGTCACTGCACGGACGTGACACAGTCATTGACGCTGACTGAGCATCAGCATGGCTTTAATCCTATCCGTGTCCACCCGGTAAAGTACGTTAGTATTTGGAACCATTGCAAATCACCGATTATGCGGAAAGCATCAAAAACATTGTAAATGGAAGCACCTCAGATACCACAAACAACAGTAAGAAGAACGCAACTGTACAGTAGACTTGCATCATCATTTTCATCCTCAAGATGCTGTTCATTTATTTTTTTAAAGACGTTCGAAAACAGCGTTGACCTCGGCCACACGAGCCCGTAACTTGCGGAACACGGACAGGTCTACTGACAGATTGTTGCCCAAGCAACAAAATTCTGCACAGAACTCTACAATGTATTCACCGATGTAGACTCGACTTAGGCACGGTAACAAGCCAGGAAAATAACAAATGTTTTCCTTGTGTTGATATCCGAGCTAAATTCGAATGCTGCGGTCCCCAAGGCCGTTGCCAGCTCCTTCAGTTCCTCTATGCTGTGTGCAAACATCGCACTATCATCTGTAAGCGACAGGAAAGCATACGATCAGATTCCGCAACCATCTCGGGACACTGAAAAATCGAATATTCAGCAGAATACCGTCCGTGAGGGTTACAAACTGAATACCGTTACCCAAGTTTTGAACGGCACCTGTTTTTTTGTAATCAAGCATAAATTAAGTAGGGTTGAAGGTAAAACACAATCCGACTGACAGTGTTAAAATTATCAGAGGCTGATCCGCGTGCTATCACTTTTGTCTCCATACCCATGCGCAATATTCTTCCTTGGTCGACCAACTTAATTAAACATCCAAATTTACCGAGCGCCGTCCACAATACCTCATGGCTAACAAAATCGAAAACCTTAGCATAATCCGCAAAGAAAGCATAGAGTAGCGTTCATGACAGTATTTCTGGATCTATTCTACAGCGACCACCATGTCAACTGCACATTATTTAGGAACATTAGTCTCAAAAACTTCGGCAGTGAGTCGGTTAGGCGTAATTCTTGCTAGAACGCTGCTATAATAATTCAGAATACTATTTCCGAGATAACTACCGACTCTTGGCTCGCTACCCCTGCTTCTAAACAAAGGTACAATAAGGTCTTCTTGAACTCTCGAGAGACTGTTGTCTGCTCTCAAGTAGGGTGAATCAAGTGAAGCAATGCAAGCTCCAAAATCGGACAGTAGTGTCTCGAAAGTTCCCCTGACAATGCATTTCCACTTGCAGCTCTTTCGTTTTGTAGTTTTCCAATAGCCATTTGCACCTCTACCAAGTTCGTAGCGACAGCACGCTAGTCTTTGGTGTTTTGTTGTGTCATGTTACTTTCAGTCACCATTTCATGGCAAAGTGCCAGTTTTGTGGCCTACTAAAGTGCTTGCGCCGGACTTTCATGAGGCCCTCCGGTCGTGTACACGAAATTTCAGAGACTGAACGAATTATCGGACTGTACTAATGGACCAAAATTTGTCTTAAGCGAACCACAGAACACTGTGATGTTGGCGATTAGCTCAGCGCTGGATCAACTCACCGTGCTTTTTTCACCGGTTGTCCTTCAGTTCGAGAAACTACTAAGCACGTTGACCGCAAATGCCCCGGAATGTTGTTTTCGTTTTCCTTGCTTCGGTTCACTGTGGAAATGAACACTTCATCATTCCAATGGATGAAACTGCCGATAATTACATCGTTTTCCAATCATTTCGGGCGTTTCTGAGGCTGGATACCGATTGTTTTTAAGATTGTTGCCACGACCTGCTTTCCGAGCTGTTGCCACAAACTGTCCGAAATAATGGATGCGGGAGCGTTTTTGTGGCGAACGGTAAATGCATGTTAAAACAACGTCCTCGTGTTGTAGTTCAACAGCCTTCCGATAACTAGTCCACGCCATAAGTCTGAGGATCTACAATAAGCGGGCTCGCAAAAGTACATACACACCTTGATCCTGACCAGTCAATAACACGCGCCATATTTTGTTCATCCCCGAACAACACTCCCATGATACTCAACTCGCGAATTTTGCGCAGCCGTACGATTACGTAGTCAAACAAACTATGATAACCGTCTCGTGAATGTGCCTGATGACTTTTGCATCCAGCTGGAATCAAATGTTTGTGATAGCTAACTCGTTGGCAGCACATAAATGGAGAAGACGTTTACCGTTTTCATTAAATGAGCCAAAACCGTGAAGTCCGAGAACTCCAGGTTGGACAGCTGGGTAGCACTCAACCCACTTGTTGAAATAACCTAGAAGAAAGAACCAGTCACCCACCGGTGTCGAGCGGATTGTGATAGGCAGCTGGTCATAAAAGTGGTATTTGTACCATAAGTATGATACACAGTTTGGTCATAAAGAAAAGTAGCGGATTACCTCAACCTAGTCGTAGACATATGCACACGACTTGAGGTCTAGTAATGTGCAGTTCGCTTGCCATCAAAGAAGCGACTTTCCTGAGCACCTTCTGTTTGGAAACCGATCCGGTAAAAGGTGTATCCAGAGTCCGACTTCTGCAGCCTAACTTGGCCCGTAAATTTTGTCTCCATCAAAGCCATAACGGTTCATTTACGTTGTGATCAGTGGTGTATCGTTCCGGCCGTCTGGTGCTGCATCAAATCAGCAATGTTCATAAGGCTCCACGTCCGATGGACAACGTCCTACGTGCAGGAGTATGTCAGGTAAGACATCAGGCCACTGAGATTTGTAGGGATTCGAATGACCTCCTTCAAAACTGACAGGTCGGTGTTCAGCCAACCGAAGCATTACGAAAAATCCACCACCATACCTGCAATGCGTTCGTCCGTACATGTTCTTCAGTTAACGCATTGAACACATTAGGATCAACTGCATCCCTAACAAACCGTATCCAGTATGCAACGTGTCACGACGTTGATAACCTTTTGTCTCACATTTCAAGAGATGTTAACTATAAAAGCGATTGTTTGTTAGATCATGGTCCAACTTAGAGCCTGACATGTTTAGCGGCCCCAACTCTGTCAGCGAGGTTCGTGTCCATGTTGTAGAGACATTCTTGGTTTGCCACGCATTCCAGCTACCTTGCTATTTATTTTTACAGGTGATACTACTGACATTGTTTGATTGCGTCTGTATTTTCTGGTTTGTTCTACCGTCCAAGGTCATACAACAGTTTCCGGTCGCCTGCAACTGGTTGGTCGTGCTTCGCTTATATCTTATTTTTCCAGTCTACTTGCAATACACGTCGCTGTCCATTATTCAGTTACCTGGTTTAGTTATTGTGGAGAATAGGCACGGTTCTAAACGTAGAAACGTTCCAGTCCTCCACTGTGTCACTAAAACATTACCTTGTTCATTACCTGACACTGCTTATTGCCACGAACGCTGCCACAGCAGCTACTCATGTTTTGTATTACACATCTGCGCGACTCAATAAGAGGAATGACTATTCAATGTTGCACAACATGTTGAACAACACACCCTGTCTTGACGCTGCCATGTGAGCAAAACGGCACACTGCCCTGCTTAGAGAATTTTGATTTCCAGCGCTAAAACTTAGATTTTAATCCAGCAAATGACTTATAAACTACAGACCATCAACTCATCCTCCCACCGCACCCCAGAAGCGTCGATTAATACAACAGGTAGATAGCATCTCAAGATTTTGGCAAATGAGAGCACACAGTTATCCTGTTTTTATTCACCCATACCTGACACGTCGTTATTTGCATGTCATACACGTTACAGTCCTCATTAGTCACCGTCTGACTATAAATAACCCAAAACACGTCCCGAACTGGTTAAAACAACTCATGATACAATAATCTGAAACCAGCGAATCCGTTGCCGGAAGCTCCGCATCATCGATTGCCAGACACCTCATAATAACAGGTCACCAGATTGACCCACTTAGACCATTCAAAATATTGTGATACCATCAAAACCCGAAGCTCCCGGTTTTTAACGAAGCAATGTTGATCAGAACTCACTAACCGGCGCTATGTGCACAATAATGGTTGACGCAACCCATCGGGTTGTCGTGGTGGTGGTGACATAATACATGGTGTGACTATATGCACGTCTATATCCTGTCTAGCTCTATTTGTCTGTCATACATAAACTGCACGTTCTACGTTTGCGACTGATGAGAATAAACGAAATGTTAACGTACCGCAACATGTCTTCTTTGGGTTCTGATGGAGACACCAATGAACCCTCTAATTTTTCACCTCGAAGTGACTCAAATTCAACAATGTCATAAGTTAATTGGTATCCATCAACGCTTTAAATAACCACTAAAGGAACAACCGGGGACTTCAGAAGGAAACTCGTTTCAGTGATTGATGATCTTGTGTGAGAAGAATCGTTGCTGAGAAAGGTCCGGGGTTGGAACACGCAGATCCTTTGTAATGGCCTCCTTAATCGTCATCAGCAAGTGTATTGAAGTAGTGTTGCAAGAATCCTGCGATGAGGAAAAACTGTGTAAGAATTAAGTCATTGCGAAATCCGTGAAAATTCGGTGGATATAAAGGAAGAATTTTAAGACCAGACTTGTAAGATACATACCAATGATCAGTTTCGTAGCCTCTTGTTGGACAAGTCCAGTGATGAGTACGTCTCTCTTCAAGCCTGTATACAAGATGCGATTGGTACACTCAAACGATGCTCTCATACAGATCGCTGTCTACGACGGGAAAGCATTTTATAATCTAGAGTTCCGAAATTTATTATTAGGAGCCATCTGCTGATGACGGAAGAGGAATAACCTAGAAAACAACCAAATGACTAGGTTTTCCTTTTATCAAACCTACGTTCGAGATATTTATTGCTCTCTACGTAGCGCAGACCACAAACAGATTTCCAGAGTCCTCTTCGAGGGATATCGTAGTGACCTCTTAAAATGGCATAATTTTTGTCGTTCACATTTGTTGTCGCTGAACAAAAGCTTCCAGCCAGCTAACTAACACTTAGCGCTGTCAAATTCAATTTTAACGCGTTGACGTGATTAGCATTCAAGATTTTTGAGCCATCGGTATAAAAGAAAAGCACTTGTGGAAACAAGGTCGGGAAAGTCATTCAAATACAGTAGAAATGAAGAAGGATCAAGCACGAGTCATTGACTAACTTATGCAGAAATGGGGGAGGGAAAAGAAAGACCATATCTGGTTTTTACTCTAAAAACTATAATCAGGGAAAGACGTGATCGAACGCAGAATTTATCCCTGAATACCATAAGATTCAAGTTGATGGACAGGTAGGCAGAGTGGAAAGCAATCAAATACTTTGGCAAAATAAAAAAAGACGGCGTTTGATACTAAACATTTTTCCTAAGCTATTGTTAGACTATTAGTAAAACATGACCGGTGAGGAACTGAGTTATGCTGGGTAGAGGAGGGAAGTGTATTCCAAGACAAAATAATGAAGGGTAGAGCACTTTAATAAACACTCCGCTATCTTGATGAAATTTTAGTGTGGCTGGTTGACCTGCAGCTGTCAGACAGTGTCGATTGCTTGTCTCGAAGGTAGACGTGGCAGAAAGAGCGTTAATCCGGAGTTTCTGTATGAACAGGTTATGCATAGGCTTTGTCAGATTAAACGTCACTTGTTGGAAGACCTGAGGATGGATCCTGTGTGGTCCAATTATACCGCATGAACATCCAGCACAGATAATTCGGCTGTCAGAAGTGGCTGTTTAAAGTGTCATCGGAACACAATCGAGTGTTTATTCAACAATACCTTATTGTATATCAATGAACAGTACAGCCAGAATACCTCAGCAACCACTCGAAGGTTGAAGGTAGTTATCATGTCAGACGGCATCAGAGAAAGCACAGAGAAGTTAGTTCTTCTCTGGCGATGCATAAGTTTGAACAGAAAGTTTTCATTTCCCAAGAAACTAGCAAGACGTTTTATCTGTTCCTGACAGGCGTGTTGACAGATTTTCTGTTTGTATCTGAGTCGTGCAGTGCGAAGGGATCCTAGATACTAAACGAAGACGTACGCCTCGAAGGTAGAGCATATTTTGCGGAAGTGACGGGTAACAGGACGTCTATAGTTTGTAGGAAACAGGCGCTTCGTCAACTTTATGGATGAATTTATACTTTAGACGCAGTTTACTTCGGTAGCATTCCAACACACTAAAATCTGTGTTCTGGAGGTTTCTGACTGAAGTCTCTGCCACAGCCAATAACAGAAATATTTAAAAAAAAAGCAGCAAACGATCAACATATCCTAGCGGTGGGTTGATGAGTATTCTACCTACCAGGTGGTTTGTATTCGTAAAAATGAAATTAGATGAAGAGAATATCTGTCCTGAACAAGATCTTGCAGATTGTTTGATACGTCCATTATTTCTCAAGGATCCCCATCATTAGGGTTTCTTAAAATCCCATTCTGGAGCCCATACAGGATGTGGATACCTTCAATAAGTTTGGCTGAATCGAAATCACACACAATGATAGAATGCAAAAAGCGTTGTGAACATGGGAAACTGTTCAATACAACAAGAATGGTTTCATCGACAGCCATGTACAAAAGCGAACCGTAGTGATTTGAAGATAACCTTAGCCCGCTTGCAGTACGGTATGTGAAATACTCAACAAAATAATTGTTCACGTAGTACGTAAGTAAATTTGCCTGCTGTCCTCTTGATTCATGCGGTCGCGCCTGCCTGCCTGTTTGTTTATTGGCTAATGCTCATCAATGACGCTAAACACACTTCCGGCTTGCTGGCGCGCTCAACGGCTAGATTTAAAATCTCCCTAGCTATTGTTGCGTATCGGTGTCTTTCAGCGTCTCATCAAACCTGAGGTAACTTTTGTATGGTAAATGTTGAGTCTTCTATTTATTCCTATTGTTATTTTGTGTCCAGTTCTTACTGTAACTGGGAGAAGTTCCGTTAATGCGTGTACACACTACAGAATGATAGACAATACATACAGCAGGAGTGTTTTAACTGCGCATCTGGAGATTAAGTCAGAGCGCATCGCACTAAACGGAAGAGGCAAATTTCTCAATGTCAATGAATACTAATTGATTGTTGTCTAGGAATGTATCAGTCTCCTATGCGCCCGTTGGAGCAATCTACTCAATACACGGAGCATACAGAAACATTCCGTTAGTTCGCATTGACGTCCACAGGAAGCCAGGTCACTGTAGGAGCGAGGATGTGAGAACTAGTGTCATGAACCAACCGTCGGGTTTCAAGTGGTTTTTTTTTCAATCGGCTCAAGCAGTTAGTATATATGTAACTGACCGTCACGTCTATATATAATATATTACATAACATTTCATATATAATATATGATGTGATAATAATAACAACAATATATATATATAATAGAAATAAAAGAAAATGCGGTAGAGCTTGAAAGAAAAATCCCGGTAGTGTGATGGAATTAGTAGGCGGCAAATGAGTTTCACCGGTCTTCTGGAAAGACGACATGTGCTTCAACAGACTTAAGCCCAAAGGAGCGTAATCGTGGGAAATTTGGTTCACTTCCAAGCTATTTAAATGCAAAGAAAACCTAAGAGAAAAACATCCCGGTCCGCCTGGAAAAAAAATCTGTCTTTGGAAATGCTGAAGTTGACTACAACAGTGTGTACTGTACAGAGCTTGTAAAGAAAGTACGCTCTAAAGGAACATCTATGAGGCACGTCAGCTAGAAGCAAAAAAAGAAGAATGACGGTTTACACCATTGTTGAGCGCCGTTCTTTTTGATCCTTTCGGCCGCAAAGGTCGTTGGCAGTCTAGGAACACGGAAAAAGCATTTGCTGTTTCAGGGAAACACTATGGTTGATGGTCAGGAGGCGCAGATACCTAGGTAAGTGAGGGCATTAAAAACTCTGCTTTTCCTTAGAGCCTGAGATCAGCTTCGAGGCGTGATCTCATCCCAACCAGCTAGGGGTGTTTCTCCAATTCCCTGTTAAAACGACCGACTGAATTACCCCTTAGCATGACGAGTAGTCTTCATACCCATCGTTTAGTCTGGCACAGTCACTGTGCTCAGTTTTACGGGTAACAATACAAGAAGTCCGAGCAACTTATGGATGGTATTCGAACAAATCCCGCTCGCGGAAACCAGGTTTGTTAGGTCCAGAACAAAAGAAAGTGTTTACCACTGCCTTGGCTTGCCCATGTGTGAAGGATTTGGTGAGGAATTAACCCCACTAAACTGTCACCCTCGCTCAGAGTACCTTGCCTTTCGAGTTTCTAACTGTCTCTTCCATTTGAACAGCAGATGGTGTCAGTGCCATTTTACCAACCACCACTACAGGAAGGTCAAGCGATACGTATTGGTCCAATGAGCTCACCTGTGACTTCATATCAGATAGTCCACCGGGTATTAGTCAGAGATTTTTTCATTGTAATTATCCGCAACAAATTAGCGCCAACAGGTTCTTCACACCTTCGCCAGCGCGCGACTTGTTCTCGCACACTCACACTGGTGAGCAACTGGTCAGATATGTGCATGGATAGGCTGCGACTTCCTTTCGGAAGGTGGCTTATGCAGGTAAATGGCACCTTGGATGAGGTTAGCAAAGCGCGTTGGTGATCCTTGAGGGAGGTGCGATTGAAATAATACTAGCATGGGTGCTTCTGACAATATATGTCCTACTGAACGGTCTGGTTGTAATAAAAGTCGTCCAATGAAGCATATTTGTTTTCCAACCCGCACGTTCCCACGCTACGCGCACTCGAGCTTATGAACAGGAATTCCATTCCAAAACACCGCGGTAATTTCTACTAACATGTCATGTGCACTTCTGCCTGGTTTGTGTGTGTGGCTGACACCTTCTGTCGTAGTTCTTTTGCCTGCTGTTCCATGCCCGTTAGTCCGATTCCGTTGAGCAATGACTCGCCCGATCGCCCCTGTTGTCCGCAATGTGCTCTCTGTGGGATTTTTGATATACCCTCCCGCCGCGTTGAGATATTCCACCGAGTACTGGAATATTCACGTCTCCGATTTGGTAGTCGATCACAATGTGACGTTCAAAGCAACCATAATAGTTATACACCTCCAACTCACCAGTGCTGTTGGATTTCATGCGTGCCATTATGGTACCATTCATGTGTAAGGAACTAATTATAATGCTCGTTTATGTTAGCAAAATATTGACGTAGGTGAAAACGGTAAGCAAACGAGTTGTATCTAAAGCGTTACAGCGATAAAAAGGCAGAATTTTAAATAAAACGATAATAAAGCTGAGCAACGTGTTAAAAGATAATGAATAATGATGAATAGCAATACTGCTGTTTAGGGAACCAATAAAACATCGATAATGAGACTAAAAACAGCAAAAAATTCAAAGCGAATTTCGAGTGACATGAGTTTAGTGGGCGTTTAAAGCGTTATCTCAGAGACCACGTGTGTAGCTCAAGTAGGCATCTCACCAGCATAGCCATCGAGGGTACTATAGTTTGAACCGCCGTTGGTCGTGACAACGATAATGAGTAAACATTTATAAAGAGCAAAAATAAAAGAAGAGAAAGTAAAAATCATCACACGTCGCCCATTTACGGCAAAACCTTAAGTGACACCATAGTAAGAACGTATGGACTATGAATGGAAAAAGCTTTCCGATGTTACGCAAAAACTTTATTACAACAGGACTGAACCACACTTATGCAGATAAACATGGTGAAATACAATGCGTAAATTACACAAAATATTTTTTCGCCAGATGCAGTCGATACATACTCATTGCAATCTCGTTTGATGCGTCCAGTGCAGTTTGTTATGTCATTTAACGTTATTCGCGTGCCTTTTGTGTTCACTATACATGTAAATTACTTCTCAACTGTTAAATGAATACACTAAAACAGTCTTAATGCGCCTTATCTTTTGCGCTTACGTGGTAGTCATTGTTGCAATCTGAAAACGCGACAAGCATGGTTGAACTATAGATTGTCTTGACAGGAAGAAGATGGGAAAGAACATATACTCATTCGTAATCAGTCCGCGTTGTTTATTTGCTCAAATCAGCTTCATTTTCAGCAATGGCCCATTAAACGCTTTGTTCCTGAATCGAAGGCTTGCTTTCGATTTGTATCGTCACTTCATAGAACCAGAGCAGAAATGGTTTATCTCCCTGTTCTGACAGGACCGGCGAACTCTAACAATGAATCTGCAACTATTCACGCGGAAGCTCGCGACAGTACTTCTGACCAGCAATTTTCGCCACACGTCGTCCACCTCTCAAATTTCTTCCAGGATCAAAATCAAAAGTACAACCGCTGTGCACAATACTTGGTGTCTTAAAGACTGTATTCCTTGTTCAAACGTTTCCGAAAATAAATTGCTGAACTCTCAGAGAGATGACCAAACCAATAAACTTGCCGCTGAACTAATTTGCTAGGGCAGAATTAGTACGCAGTTGCTGGAAATTCGTTAATAGTATCTCTGTTTTCAAAAGAAGTAGGCGAAATATGTCTAATGATTATAGCTCTACAGCTTTGTTTTTGAGTGATTCTAACGTACGGAAAGCATACGTGCACAACTCAATTCATAACCTTTCTTCTCGTAGGATGTACAGAACGCTATTGTATATTGTTTGTTTCCAACTGATACTGACTCGAATCAGAACCATCTGCACTGGAGTTCAACAAACATTCATTTAAACGAGTACTTGAGGTCGGTATGAGTGTAAAATACCGTACAAAATGGCCTGTAGTGCCAAACAGCAGAAGCGTTACCTCATCAAGTGCATCCGGCTCAGCGAAGTCCAGTACAGGCAGCTGGCATCTTTGCCATCGGCTGACGAAGCGCTCATCATAGAAAGTGTTCGGACGCAGAAAATTATTACCTGCAAACATGGGACCCTTTTCTGTATCTTCTGTTACTTCTTCCATAGAGAGTATGATGGATGAGTTCTAACGGACTTTACTCGGAATGAATTTAAAATGTCTTTAAGCGAGTGTACTGCACTTGTCCTTTCTGGTGTTGCAATCATTCAAAAGCAGTAGCCCTCCTAACTGAGCATATAACAAATGTTGCGGAGAAAATGGACCACAGAGCTGTCAGAGAGGAAAGAAAATTTATGGAGCAGATTCTCCATAACACCTCCAACTGAATTAGGTAAGTCAGTCTTGGTATTTCCTTTTACCACAGATGTTACACAGCTCCAGGCCGCAAGCAAGCTGCACATCAAACCCACCAAAAGTCAATTGGCCTTCTGGTAACCTTACCTGTTACGATCAGTCCTGATGAAGTGCTTGGAGAAATACTGGATCTAGAATTCGCCAACACCAACTTATAAGGCATGTCTATCGATAGAACCCTGCAGGAGAGAGGGGGGCGTAATCAGCGGGATAAAACCAAAGTACAGATCAAGGCAGGTCGTAAGACACAGTTGGCAACTAAGGTTGTAATTTGTCCCCTAAGTGACTACCTGAGTATGTATGCCTGTGAGAGAAAGCGGAGACGTTGTTTCTACTTACGTCAGTTCAAAAATTTAACCTCTAGTCTCGAGCACAAGTGTCGTGAAAACAAAGGTCACATGAAACCGTCTTCCGTGTCACCCGTCCCGCAGCCTACCCAACGTTCCAGCACAAAGTTCTCTCTCCTGTTAGGGCCACCTCCCACGGATCAGAAGGTCTGCCAAACTGGACATTTCTAGTAGTGGTTTCACAACAAGGCTGGTCTTCTTTAAATTTTCGTCCTCAAAAGACAAAACACTCACGTTTTCCGTGGAGGAGAAATTCCAACCATCCTCCCAAAATGAGGTATGTAAAAAGGACAAAGAGGCCGCAATCTGTGACGACAAAACGGTCAATCAAGCTTCCCGTAGGGTCGCTGACGTAAACTGAGGTAATGATATTGCGCCTGCAGCCGCAAAGGAAGGCATTCAGAGCAACCCGGTAAAACAAACCGGGTGTAACCTCACCGTCGTTTACAGTCCGCTCTTCAGCAGTAAGTCTTATTTACCAAGCTCTTCCTCGCACTCGCCTTTCTCTCTCCTTGTAAAAGTAAACGGAGGAGCAGTTTTTAATCACACGTATACGAACTATCTGAACCAATACAATAAATTGCCTGAAATCGGACAGTTAGTTCGCGACACAACCCAACTTCTCTAGCTTTATGGAGACCCGACTCGAAACTAAAATCAGTGACGGTGAACTTTGTCTTCGGATACTCCGTTTGTCGAGCTAACCCCCCTCGAGGGAAAATAGTAGACTCTGCTATCTTCCTTAATCACCATCTCTTGACACACACGGTCATCGCGGAATATCAGTCCCTTGTTAACTGTGACGCTCAGCAGCTTCGATTAGCATTTCGTAGCCAAGGCAAACTCTTGGTGGGAAGCATTTGCCGTTATCCCTTGTGCGACACTTCAATGATGGAACTTTCTTCATAAGCTTAGAGAACCTTTTAGGATTTCAGCGTTTTTTCACTTAACCACTATGCGACTTCAGTTCGCCAAAGCACAATTCAAAAAGCGGATGATTTACCTTTACCGCAAAAACTACGCACCTTCCCTTATCGCTCACCTATTC